>JAXGGA010000450.1:200000-228028 GCA_038373865.1 Uloborus plumipes | reverse complement strand
GTTTTTTTTAAACCCCTTTTGGGCCAATTTGCTTTTTAAATTTTTTCTATCTCTAATTTTTTAAATTTTAAAACATTCGTTTAATTTATAATTTAATTTTTAAATTTTTTTCCCCTTTTATTTTTAACTGAAAGTTAAAAAAAACCCCAAAAGCCCCATTTTGTTTGGGGTTAAAGGAAATAAGCTACGGGGGAAAAGGGCTTCCCCGTTCAAAATTCCCACCCCCATTTTGGGGAAAAGGGGGAAATTTAAAAGCTTTTTACCCCAATAAGGTTTTGCGGTGAAAATTATTTCCCCTGGGTAATCGTTTTCCCCCCCTTGGGTTAAAAATTTAAATAGTTAAAATTTTCCCTAGGGGTAAATTTTTCCCCAACCCTACATTTTCCCGGGACTATTTACTTTTTAAAAAAAAGGTTTTTTGGGAAATTTTTAAAAAAATTTTTTACTGTAGGGGGACATTCTAGTTTTAAATTTTTTAAAAATTTTTTTCCCATGCCTCAATAAAACCTTTCCACAATAAGCGAAAAAGCATTTTTTTTTTTTTTTTTTTAATTCTTAAAAAGGGGTCGCCTTTGTTTTGAAATTTTTTTTTTTTTTTCCAATGGGGGGGGTTTCCCGTGGGGAAAAAAAAAACCCCCTTTTGCGGGAACCCTTTTGCGTTTCCCCCTAAAAAGGGGAAAACCAAACTTTGCATGTTGCCACCTTTAAAAATCGTTTGTGATTTTTTTGTTGGCACAGAAAAATTTTTGGGGAGCCCATTTTTCCCAAAAAGGGGATGGGGGGGGAAACCGGGGGCCTTTTTCAAAGGGGGAAACTTGTTACTAGGGAATTTTATTCTTGGTCGAAGGAAGACGGGCCCGGAGGAATTAACCCCCATCGGGATATTTCATTTTACATGGGGCGGGCTCCGCATATTGCATACCCACATGGGGGGCGCTGGAGGAAATTTCTCTTAGCAATCCACGGAAAATTCCACCGGGTAAGGGCGGGGGGGGGGGGTGACACCCCAAGGGTCAGAAATAAACATGGGGTCCTACGGGCCAATGGGAAAGGAGCTAAAAACGGCCGAGGGACGGGCTGGCCAGCTGGACTTTGGCTGCACTTATAACCTTTACCAGCGTATCTCGCAAGGAGTAATATTCATATCATCAAATTTTTACATCAAAAAGGTCGCAAAACATGGTAAGTAGTTACATTAAGGAATTTTTTTAGGGGAACTCAAAATAGGAGGGGGGAAATTCATACCTAGGAAATCCATTCATAGGACATTAAAACGTGATTATCCACATCCTCAATCACAAAAGGTGTACATTAGCACAGAAAGGTTTTGCAAAGAGAACGAAGTGGGGATACACTACTGCCTCCTGGGCAAAACTAATTCTATTGTTTTTACAGAAATTTAATACTGCTAATTTTATCAGTTCAAGAAAATAAAACGGGCGCATTCCACGTACTCAAAATCCGCCCTCAAGTTCTAACAATAAAGTTGTCGGGGGCCGTTGCCGGTCATGTCTCGGGATTATTGTGTTCAATAATTTTTTTGACGGATAGTTAACCTTTGAGTTACATAAAACTCAACATTAATTTTTTTTTAAGAAAATTTTTTTTGAAAATAAAAAAAATTTTAGGGTTTGTAGGAATTTTTTGAATATTTTGAATTTTTTCAGAATTTTTGACTTTTTTTATCTTTTGGTTATGCATTTTGAAAAAGCTCTATAACTTCCTCATTTTTCATTCAATTAAGCCAGTTTACGTATCATTTTAAAGCTAATTATTTTCTCCTTCAATATTAGTGACAAAAATGAGATTCTGAAAAATAGAATTTTGCCAATGGTCGTCTGAAGTCAGATTTTGTGTTTTTTCAATTGGTATGTTCAATAGGTCATATCTCCGGAGTACCAACTAAGAACTGCCCAATTTTTTTTTTCAGTGATGACCACATCATATACTTTTTATGTATAAAAAATTGGAAGGGTGTTTTTTGTTGTTTTGGAATAAAAAATTCAAGTGTGTTTTTTCAGTTGGTATGATCAATAGGTCATATCTCCGGACTACCAACCAAGAAATGCACGACACTTTTTTTCTGTTATGACAACATCATACCCTTTTTATGTATAAAAAATTAGGAGGGTGCTTTTTGTAGTTTTGGAATAAAAAAATCAAACGTGTTTTTTCAGTTGGTATGATCAATAGGTCATATCTCCGGATTACCAGTTAACAACTGCGCCATTTTTTTTTCCATAATGAAAACATCATGATGTTTTTATGATCAAGAAATTAGAAGGAAGTTTTCTTGTTATTTTGAAATAAAAATCTTACATGTTTTTTTCAAAAAACTTTACTTTAAAATCAACTTTTGAAACTTAAATTTGAGATTCATTCAGCATCATACTTCACAAGCAGATGAAAATGTATCCTATTTATTACATTCAAATACTTAATGGTAGTTTTATATTGTTCTATTGCTTGCATGCTTTGGTAGTGAAAAGTCGCTGCATAATTATTTTACTCTTCAGTAATTATTTGCTAGCCACTCCATCAACCGATAGGAATTACGATAAAGTAAACTGAAATGTCTTTAAATATACTTTCATTCATAGTTTGACAAAAAAAGACTCGCGAGCTCTTGGTGGTTGGAAAAATTTTATATTTGGTTTCCATTATTCTGAAATCTACGCAACATTTTATAATTTGTTATCAAATGAAAGCATAAAAATTTCATGAATAACAATCTTTATTTCTACGATGTTCCGACAGTGGCAACAAAAGGTTTTTCAAACACAGAAACCTTCTTCACTAATATACCCTTCGTGTCTAATGGCTTGAAGAAGTAATTCTCTCTGCTGCCTACTATTATTAAGGCTCTTTCATATCTTTGCTTTAAAAAATCTTCATTTGCAACCACTTCCACTGCTGTAACGAAAAACATCTGTATCCCCTTTATGTTTTGAGAGGCAAATTGAAATAGATCATGTGCATTTAAAATCTGTCCTTCGACAGTTCTTTGAAGACTTGCCCTTATTGCAAGCCGTTTTATTGTGCCCCCTACTCCATCGCATGCATTCTTGCCATGACTCGTGGCAAAGAAATGCCATTCAGCTGCCATGTCGTGGTCTTCCTTGTGATAGCATAGTTTTTTTTTTTTTTTTAATTTTACGAAGTTTTTAAACTTATCGAAAACTTGATTTTTAAAGAAATTTGTTTCAAAAATTCAATATTTTTTTTTAAATTTCAGAACAACAAAAAACAGCCTTCTAATATCTTGATCATAAAAACATTATGATGTTTTCATTTTAGAAAAAAAATGGCGCAGTTGTTAACTGGTAATCCGGAGATATGACCTATTGATCATACCAACTGAAAAAACACGTTTGATTTTTTTATTCCAAAACTACAAAAAGCACCCTCCTAATTTTTTATACATAAAAAGGGTATGATGTTGTCATAACAGAAAAAAAGTGTCGTGCATTTCTTAGTTGGTAGTCCGGAGATATGACCTATTGATCATACCAACTGAAAAAACACACTTGAATTTTTTATTCCAAAACAACAAAAAACACCCTTCCAATTTTTTATACATAAAAAGTATATGATGTGGTCATCACTGAAAAAAAAAATTGAGCAGTTCTTAGTTGGTACTCCGGAGATATGACCTACTGAACATACCAATTGAAAAAACACAAAATCTGACTTCAGACGACCATTGGCAAAATTCTATTTTTCAGAATCTCATTTTTTTCACTAATATTGAAGGAGAAAATAATTAGCTTTAAAATGATACGTAAACTGGCTTAATTGAATGAAAAATGAGGAAGTTATAGAGCTTTTTCAAAATGCATACCAAAAATAAAAAAGCAAAAATTCTGAAAAAATCAAAATTTCAAAAAATTCTACAACCCTAAATTTTTATTCAAAAAATCTAAAAAAATTAATTTGAGTTTATCTCATAGATATCTATCCGTAAAAAAATATTGAACAAAATCCGAGACATGACGGCACATAGCCTTAGGCGATTTGACGTGGAACGACCCAAACTGCAAAATTGATATTTTCAGTTTATTACTGTGCATTTTACAGTTTTAAACTGGAACCTGTGCTGTTGTACTGCAGAAACAATATGTTTTTTTCCGCAGTGTGTGGCCATGATGTAACTTCTGATAATGTCAACTGAGGACAGAAATAAAGTTGTATGTGAGTACTTTTTAAAAATAAATATGTTATGAAGATGAGTTGAAAGTAACCCATTACCATTAAGCACCACAAAAATAACGTTTTTACTATATGCGTGTGTATTTAGCTCGTTCACTGCCATCTGAAATACACTTCAATTTTGACAAACGTGACTGAAATTACGAGTTCGTGGAAAATTCTTTCTGGCCGTAAGGATCATCACTTTCCAATTTAGTTATATATATACTACTAAAATATGTTCGCGCTTGTTTGTCTATATGTCCGTCTGATTGTCTGTCAGTCTGAAGCTTTTGAACTCCTCAAAAACCGCTGGGAGTACAGACTCGATTGAAGTACCATTCGTTTCTGCATTTTTTGTTCTGAACAAAAGGACCAATATCGCAGTTGTACGATTTTAATTAATGGATATATCAATTAATAAAAAAAATCCCATTGTCATTCCTTTCGAACCAGGAAGTTAAGTAGAAAGACTTTTTGATGCAAGGAAAAAGTAAACGCGCAAGCAAACCACCTTAACGAGCGGGCAATTTGCTGAATATTAGCGCGACACCTTGGCATTGAGTAGTTTGTTGAAACTTTCTTCACTACTTTAAAGGCGCGAAGCGCCCGTGCAATGCCGAGCCACGCAACTAGAACTTTTTTTTTTTATTTTAGCCGTTGGAGTTGGGTAAGATTTTTTCTAAGGTGAGCTTAATTTTTAATGACAGTAAATTGCGGGTCAGTGCGTTGAATTACAAGTAAGGCTGTGATAAAAGACTGTTGAATTTTTAATAAGCTCATTTATCTTAAACGAATGGAATCTTTTGATTATTAGGGTATTAGAATGCATCAGAACCAGACTGAATCTCAGATTAAGTGTCTATCGTTGGAGCACATCTAACCTGGGATCATTGTGAAAGCTACACACATCCTAATGACATTGTTACACTGATGTAAAGGTTAGATTTGATTCAACTGTAAATGCTGCTTTTATTTTATTTAATTATTTCTTATTATTTTATTTGGGAACCCCCATCATAAATTCACAGTGTTTACTGGTCAGAAATAATCGAGCATTGATATCGGATGAAGATAATGTTCAGGTTCAGGAGGTTTTACATCCTTAAAAATATTTCTTTACTATCTATAGATGAACGTAACGTCCAATAAATAGCCGATTAATAGCGTTTTGTTGATGCATTAAATATTTTGTCTCGAAGCAAAGTAGCCTGGCTAATGTTTAAATTTTGCATGAATGTTAGACTGCTTTTAATAATAAATAGTTCAACACTAATGATCTTCGTTTAAAAATTTTAATTTACATATTACTTTGCATTATAAAGTATTTTAGTTTTTACTTTCAAATAGTTAATGAAAGATCTTAAATAAAATTTTCATAGTTTCTTTTATTATTTATCTTCAACATTTTGTTTTGAAGTTATTTTTCTGTCATTTGAAAAGCGGGAGCAAAATGTGGAAAATAAATGCAAAGGATCACAAAATGTTCTAAGGCATTGTGATTTTAAATTAGATTTTTCCATAAAACGGTGCCTTTGCATTATTCATTACGCTAGGGCTACGGAGACAGTAACAATAAAGACTAAGTTCGCATACATGACAATGAATATGTGTGTGATGGTGTGCAATATAGTTTTAAAAATGTTACTAAACTTCATTCTCTCTTCTTGAACATTTTTTCTTTAAGTTAAAATACATTTATTTTCTATATGCATATTCAAGTAAACCTTGCATTATATACACTCTTAAAAACAGTATTTCAAGATAAGATAAGTTATTCATTTATGTCCATTAATAGAGATTGTAATAACCGAGTTTTAAAAGAAATATACGTAATACAATATCAACTCTTTTTCAAAGATCTTTCACAGATCATAGTCACAACACGGATTACGTTCTTAAACTTACTATTGTGAGAAAGTCTGTTTTTTTTCAGTTCCTGATTAGTAGATAAACGATTAGCGCAAAAGATTGAATATTATTGACTATCCCACTTTTTGAAAAAAAAAGGGGGGGGAGGGATGGGAAGGCTCATTGGTAAGGCATCGGACCCGGAGGAGGCCCGGGTTCGACCTTAGGAAAATAAAAGATGCACAGTATTCCTCAATGGTGACATTAAATATTTGCGTGACCACCAAGTCTTCCAAGTTCCCATTACAAATCAGCACCTCTAGGGATCCTGGAACAGGGATTGCTCGGTTCCTGATCTAGATTAAAAGAATGAGGACTCTTTAGGGGCCCATCCCATCTATTAAATCTGTGATAGGAACATAAAATAAACTTGGTAAACACAAATTGTATTTGGAATTATCAAATTTGGCTTAAAACATTTTTTATTGAACATAATTTTAGTTTGTGAAAACACTAATAAATAGCCACCTTCACTGTTTTGTTTGTTTTGCGTAAGAATTCATTTCTGAAAAATAATTATTTCTGTTGAATTATCAGTCTGATTTGCATAGATTAAATTATAAATTGTCTTATAAAACATTAATTTTTCTTGCAGGAAATTTTAATCTGTTCTTTTAGTCTGTTGGCAAACATTCATAAGAACGAGCATAATCAATTCCAATCTGAATAGTTTATCAGTGTACAGTTGTGTCAATGTCATTTTTCGCCCTTTCGCTCATTCTGTACGGCAAACTTAGGACTTGAAGTTAAAAGCAGGTGTTTTTTTAAAATTTAACTAAACTAATCAATGAGGGGAGGGGACAACAAAAACTTGCAGGGTGTGTGTCCCCATACTTAATTTCTAAAACTTTTTATTTTTGTTTTCCCTGAGCTTCCTTTAAAGAAACACAAAAATAATAAGTAGTTCATCTAAAATGTGTACTTACTAATCATTTAAATGACAATTACAAAACTAAAAATATTAAGTAGCTTCGACTCATCGGATTTTGCTCGGTCGATCATCTAACTCATTGTAAACTGATCCCGTAACGCACGATGACATCGTTCCGATCAGTATCCGAGCATGGTTTTCGACGAGCTACTTTTTATCGGAAAGCAAAATCCTTCCGATCAACTTTCCCGATGGAAATAAGCCGAGCATCCGAAATTGATCCTAAATTCATCGACACGGGACTGCACTGCTCGGAAATTGCTCCAAATCTCATCGTATTTCGAGCAAAACTAATCCGATTTTGCTGTGTGGATTCTGTTTGACCGATGAGACATATTGGAGCAATTCCCGATGAAAACTCATCGAATCTGATCATCGGCCGATGAGAATTTCATCGGGTTTCGATGAATGGCCGATCATTGGCCGATGAGATTATGCTGCTAGGGTAGGCTCTAGGAGAATATCAGTCGAAGTTTGTAGTTAAAAAAAAAAAAAAAAAAAAAAAAAAAAAAAAAAAAAAAAAAAAAAAAACGGATCTTATTATGAGTGAGTTTGATTTATTTATTTCATACCCAAATGTATAAAAAATAATACAAAAAAATAATAAAAGGGGTTAAAAAATGTTTGATAAAATTTATGCTGTGCAACTATCCATTTTATTTTACATTGGTTAACTAAATATTATAATTACAAAGATAGTTAAAGAGATAATTTTTGAGCTGCTTTACCAACATGCGTTTTCATCATACAAAAGCTTTAATGTAAAATTAACGGTTTTGTGCCATTATTAAACGAGTAAAATATTGATTTTGAGCATTATGTAAGATGTTGAGAGTAGAACTGGGAAAAAATGTTAATATGCAGCATTGTTTTTAATATTCATCATCATCGAAGAAATTAGTTCAAATATCTTGCATGATGAAAGAATATGCAGCACTTAAAAATACTAAAGATTATTAAATATTCATAGAAAGACGATGTAACTGCTTTTTATGAATAACAAATTGTGCGTCACATTATTGAAGAATAAGAGGAACGGCAATTTTTATATTATTCATAAAGCAAGCAATTGATATAATTATTTTTCTTGTCTTTTGAAACTATAATTCACAACAATAACTTGATTACCTTAATGAAAGTAAAGAGACGGTTTCGAATTTTATCTTATTGAAATTAGAAAAAAAAATCTCATTAAGTTGGATTTAATTTGAAACAAAATGCAACTTATTCACGGCATAAATTTGTATAGAAATTGATTAAGTTTTTATATCTTTTTTAATGTTCCTACAAATTGGTACTTGATTTAAATTGCAATTCACAATTACGCATACAATTAAATGTGTTGCATGCATATACAATTTATATTTCTTAGTTTGATTTTATTGTTGAAATTTTAATAATCCAATCAATTTAAGAGAAATTTCATTGTTTTCACTAGCGAATTTCTATTGAAGTAACTATTAAATAAATATGATAAAATAATTGTAGCTCTAATTAAATCCATTTACACTTATATGTATTTTTGTATTTTAAAAGGAATAACTGTAGTTAACACTTTTTAAGCCATTTTTCTTAGCCATTTTTCTTAGTTTCTTGATTTAGGAAAGTAATTTAATTGCTAGAGAAATTGCGCTATACATTGTTATCCCAATAAAGTTTCGATTTTTCGTTGGGATTAATCGTAGGTTGAAAATATGTGAAAAAATAAGAAAAGAAAAAAAAATCACTTTGAATACTAATGATTTCGGACATTATGTGAAGAATCTTAGAGCAAAACTTGTCACACTAAACGCTGTTAAAAATGCACAAGAGCGTCGTTACTTATTATAATTTCGTTTATTACCTACCTACATGGTATTAAAATGTTTCATTTGTATTACATTTTATGTGAGACACTGGAAATTTTATACTGATGTTCATTAGGTCATAGAGAGAGTTCGTTTAATACAACTTTATGCTTTTTTACTTCCGCATACTCTTCCTGTTGGTAAAGGAAATACAAAAAGTATACTTAGAACATCTATAATTTATACTTCTATAATTTATATTTTTTCAGTGTTTATCGAAGAAAAAACAGAAAAAAAAGCTGTATATAAGTTCAAAAAATAATCATTTTCCAATTTTATTTACTTATTTATTTATTTTTCTGATAACATTTACTTCTTTCATATTGTTTTTTTTTTTTTTTTTTTTTTTTTCAAATTATTATTAAAATTTAGTAACAGAGAGTTTGCGGCGTAAAACTTAGAAAAACTACCTTTTGTGTTTTTTCTAAATTTTATTAAACATTTAGATAGAAAGAAGCTTCGTGCAAGAAACATATATAATATTTTCAACTTAATTCTGAGTGTGTACATTAATGCTAGTAAAATCAACTGGACGTTTTTAAAGAACATTCAGACAGATCAAGTGTAACCAGAATATTAAGATGTTTGTGAACTAAATACACATGCAACTTGGATATTAGGCATCAATGTAGTTTTAAGACATCTACACTTTTAAAATATGTTTGATTAAAATAATTTATCAATATGTAATTGCATAGTTGATTTCAAAAAAGTTACATTTTTAGGTATTTTTAACTACATCAAGACTACTAGCTCGCTTAAATAAATGCGCAGTGGAATCAAAAAACTACCTTCCGTTATTTCGTTATTCGTTTACACACATCTATCTAGCACTAATCGTTAAAGAGCAGTTTACTTTGTCTTTTATAGGACAGTACAGATGGCTTAATTCGACTCGAAGACAAATGTTTCCAGTTAGTCTTATGAGTGCGATATGATCAAGATTCAGTAGATGATAAAGATTTCAATTTCCTGAGAAGTGTTTATGCTCCCTTTTTTAAAATGAAGATTTAATAAAGAATAAAATGTTTTGGCTAGTTTTTATAAAGAAACTGAACGACAGTTATTCATTTGTATCAGAAAATGCAATGTAAGTTTTTATTGCATGGATATCAATGTAATATTAAAGAATATTTTAGGTGGACTAGCAACATTTGCTTAGTTAATATAAGTGGAATACTTTGAAAATGCAATGCATTATTTTTTGTCATGTGTATCATAATTTATTTATTATTTATGAATTATTTCTTTCTGTAATGAACTATAAAGAAATAAAGAAATATATGTATATAGAGTATTTATGCATGTATGCATGTATGCATGTCTGCTGTATGGAGTCACAAATCTTGACAGCTTGGAATTAAATGCGGATCAAAATTTAATCGCCCGTGTAGATAGATAACGCTTACATTCAGATTTGAAAATGTGAACTATTTTTTATTTTATACATATATTTTTTTGTTTCATTGAAGAAATGTCACCAATTTCCTGTTTTTCAGCATTAAAAAGAAATTAAAAGCTGTACAAGATGAGTTTTCATGTATATCATAGAACAAATATAATTTGCCTTATCTTAAGTTCGAAAGCTTAAATTTTAAAACGAGGCACCTTAAAATAGTTAACTGCTTAAAATGCGTGCTATTTTCGTAAATATAATTAATATTGAACTTATTATGAATATTCCTTGAATAAATACAATCCACGCAGTTGACCTCTTCACTGAAAATCATCATTGTGAATGGCATGCAAAGGAGCTGTGTTTTCAACATTTATTTTTTGTTTTAATTTCGTTAAACGCACGATTCCAATTCTCTGCTATTATTCACATCAAAAAGAAAAGTTAAAAAAAAAGAAAAAAAAAGTTTCCCTTTACCTTTCAAAAATAACTTTATTTTTCAAAAATACTTTAAGGGAAAATACCGCCTCATCCTTGTTACAGATGATTATGCTTTTTAAGCTTTTCAACTCTCTACTACTTCTGAAGATCTTAACCGGTTAATATAAGTCTTCCTTCTCCTTCAAATCGAAATAATAACCATGAGTTTATCGAAAAAAGAAAAAGTAAGGTAGAGCTATAAATGTTGGGTAGCCAGTAAATGTTTGGAGAGGCCTGGAAATAGTGGTTGAAGAATCAGCAAGAATGATGTCCGATAAAAAAAGGAGTAAAAAAAATGCCGTGTCGTGTAGTTTAAGTAAAATATGTGCACTAAATAAGACGAACCTTATATTCAGAACGTAATATCTGGCTCATTCATTAAATTCGCTCAAATCTTTGTACATTTAACTTTTGTGCATAAATCAAAATAATCATAAAAATAAGAAGATAAAAATTATTTCGTGTGAAAAATTAGGTTTGAAATTATGTATGTCACCCGTTTAACAAAGAAAATAAATAAATAAATATATGAATAAAAAACGGAGAATTGGCTTTATAAAGAGCAGTGGTCCTAATCAGGCCAACTAAAACTACGGAAAAGTTATTTACTCTCAATATAAAATATATTCATGGCCGAGCGATGAAATCACTCGCTTAAAATGCCGGAAGTTGAAGCTTCGATTCCAACCCCTGAAAGTTTCTTTTATCTCTTGTGACGTAAATCTTTCTTGCGTTGTCCTGTTGTCCTGTGTGTACAAAAAATATACTATATGTGCTTTTGTCTTCCAAATCCAATCTTCTTGAGATGCATTAGGTAATCCCACTTTCCAAAAGCCGTGGGACATGACAACACACATATGTTAATATTAAATCATATTAAAAAAAATTAAAAAAAAAAAATCCTTACTTAACTCAAGGGAAAGAAGAAAAATAAAGAGCCACATTCGAGGCACTGATAAATCGTTATTTTCTGTTCTTGGGAGATTAATGTTTACATTTCATACAAATGTGTGCAGAATATGCTGCCGTAGACCATATATTCCACTTAACCTATCGTGGTCTTATAAAGAACACCATAGTCCTAGTGCAATCATGTCCTTATTACCCTATTTTTCTAAGTTATCTATTAAGTCTAGTTCTATTAGTCTATTTTTCTAAGATAATGAAATCATAAGAAATTTGTAGGGATTAGTTGTCTTTTTTACTTTGTCAATTGGTTAATGATGTCTTATAGAATAATTAAATACTTTTCTTATGCTTTGGTCTGTGGATAATAAACTGCTTGTTAATAACGCTTTATGATGTGTGAAGCTTTTTGGTGACGATAAAACCATAATCTAGTGCATCTTGGCATATAAAAAGGGGGGAGGGGGCTTATATGCCTACATGGTATTATGTGAAGTACCCATGTTATATTTTTATATTAAAATGTTTATTAAGAAAAAAGTGCTAGGTATTAAAAAAAAAAAAACAGTTATAACCAACTACACGAAAAAAATGTCATTTGAACATATCTAACTGATTTTAGTTAGATATGTTCAAATGCCTGGGTAGAATGAAATTTTTCAACTTGTCCAAAATCTTAACAAAAATGCAAGAAAGATGGAAAGCTTTACGCTTTTTTAAAGCTTAGGTACATTTTACTTCCTTGAAAGATTGGAAAATGTCAAGAACAATCCCCAATAATCGTATCGATATTGCTTTTCCAATACTTTAGAGCTCGCTGACCTGATTCACAAGCTATCCCTAGTGAACTGAAGATTTTGTGCCCTGATACAGATACAGAAAATATTTTTTTTAAAAATCAATATCGTTTTTAAGATCACTCGTAAGTTAATGTGTTTATTTAAAACTCTAAATAAAAATGCTACATGATTTATTTTGGATTTAGAAGGTTTATTAAAATGTTCTGGAACAATCTGGAAACATACAAATTTTTCATACAAAACTGAGAATTTTAGTATCATTATGCTATTGTTATTCTAAAAGTAGGTTAAAAACACACGCTTTAGAATAACGCAAACTTAGATTTACACTAACCTAAGTGACCCAACATCATATTAAAAATTCAGAACTACATCGTGATTTGCGATTTTAGCTCTTTTTTTTTTTTTTTTTTGGTACAGTTTGACTGGACTATAAGGGGGACACATTTTTTTTTCGATTATTAATCATTATGTTTAAAACTTTTTGTGCTTGCTTATTTGCTACATCTTACAGAATAACAAAAAAAAATGGCGCAAAAACAATAAATCCTTTTTTTTTTTGATAATTTAAAATAAAAAAGAAAAAATCACGAAAGCTCCCAAATTTTAAATTGCTC
The DNA here is from genome assembly GCA_038373865.1 of Uloborus plumipes. Classification (NCBI taxonomy): domain Eukaryota; kingdom Metazoa; phylum Arthropoda; class Arachnida; order Araneae; family Uloboridae; genus Uloborus; species Uloborus plumipes. The sequence goes on along the minus strand of JAXGGA010000450.1, from coordinate 214,952 downwards.
CATTTATCACACTATTTTTTGGACTAAAACCAAACTTTAGAAATACATTAAGATACTGTCTAGTTATAATTTCAAGGATGAATTTTAGTCATTACAGTTGAGCAAGGTTAGAAATTAAATTTTTTGATTGTTAAGGGGTCATTCCATATAAAGTCAACAAATGGGCCGTGCCGCACCATTTTTGATTTTGATGATATTTGGTAGGTAATATGCACCAATATTCTGGACCTCCAAACTGTTTCATTTTTTTCTCGAAAAAATTTTATTCTCGAGATATAGCCATTTTTTTGCTCCGCCGATGAGTAAAATTCGGCATTTTCGATCTTTTTTCTAACAGCTGTGGTAAATTTACTTAAAGTGGTAGAAAGATCAAACATGGCTTATTTTGAAGCTAAAAGAATGAACTTTCATTTGTGCATAAAAAGAAACGGTTTGGGTTAAGCCTAAATATAAATTTTCTCGTGTCAATTCGCGGTTCAAAAAGTGCCGTTTTCGTCATTTCAAGCATGAAAAAATATATGAAGGACTGACAGTGGGGTTCTAATTTTTTTTCTCTTGCACCCAGTTATAGATACTAGAAGCACAGAAAAAAGTTAGATGATACCGGTAGTCTTTCATTATGAAAAAATTGCTTAAACTTGAGAAAAAATGAAAATTGGCCTTTTTCACTCCCCAAAAACGGCCTGTGGAACAGGTAGTAAAAATTTACAAATGCATGGAGTAAAAAGGTGTTACATTGCCCTTTAAAATGAAACAAAAACTGTCTTGTTATTCCAAGGCATTAAAGAGATATAAGCTTTCAAACTTTGAAAAAAAAATGAAAAATATCCTTTTTCACTCCCCAAAAACGGCCTGTGGAACAGGTAGTAAGAATTTGAAAATGTATGGAGCAAGAAGGCATTACATTGAACTTTAAAAGGAAACGAAAACTGTCTTGTTATTCGAAGGCATTAAAGAGATATAAGCCTTCTAAGTTAGATGATTATTATGAAAAAATACATTAAACTTGAGAAAAAATGAAAAATGGCCCTTTTCACTCCCCAAAAATAGCCTGTGGAACACTTAGTAAAAATTTGCAAATGCATGGAGGAGGAAGGCGCTACATTGCCCTTTAAATCGAAACAAAAACTGTCTTGTTATTCTCAGGCATCAAAGAGATAAGGCCCTCTGAAAATTGAAAATAATTGCTTTAACTTATGCTAAAAAAATCTTGCATGAATTTTCAATTTTCAGAGGGCCTTATCTCTTTGATGCCTGGGAATAACAAGACAGTTTTTGTTTCGATTTAAAGGGCAATGTAGCACCTTCCTCCTCCATGCATTTGCAAATTTTTACTAAGTGTTCCACAGGCTATTTTTGGGGAGTGAAAAGGGCCATTTTTCATTTTTTCTCAAGTTTAATGTATTTTTTCATAATAATCATCTAACTTAGAAGGCTTATATCTCTTTAATGCCTTCGAATAACAAGACAGTTTTTGTTTCCTTTTAAAGTTCAATGTAATGCCTTCTTGCTCCATACATTTTCAAATTCTTACTACCTGTTCCATAGGCCGTTTTTGGGGAGTGAAAAAGGATATTTTTCATTTTTTTTCAAAGTTTGAAAGCTTATATCTCTTTAATGCCTTGGAATAACAAGACAGTTTTTGTTTCATTTTAAAGGGCAATGTAACACCTTTTTACTCCATGCATTTGTAAATTTTTACTACCTGTTCCACAGGCCGTTTTTGGGGAGTGAAAAAGGCCAATTTTCATTTTTTCTCAAGTTTAAGCAATTTTTTCATAATGAAAGACTACCGGTATCATCTAACTTTTTTCTGTGCTTCTAGTATCTATAACTGGGTGCAAGAGAAAAAAAATTAGAACCCCACTGTCAGTCCTTCATATATTTTTTCATGCTTGAAATGACGAAAACGGCACTTTTTGAACCGCGAATTGACACGAGAAAATTTATATTTAGGCTTAACCCAAACCGTTTCTTTTTATGCACAAATGAAAGTTCATTCTTTTAGCTTCAAAATAAGCCATGTTTGATCTTTCTACCACTTTAAGTAAATTTACCACAGCTGTTAGAAAAAAGATCGAAAATGCCGAATTTTACTCATCGGCGGAGCAAAAAAATGGCTATATCTCGAGAATAAAATTTTTTCGAGAAAAAAATAAAACAGTTTGGAGGTACATAATATTGGTGCATATTACCTACCAAGTATCATCAAAATTAAAAATGGTGCGGCACGAAAATTTCTGAAAATTTGTTGATTTTATATGGAATGACCCTAAGTTTATACTTATGTTACTACTACAGTAAATAAGTATAACTACTAAGTTATACTTATTTACTGAAAAATTCATATGCATTTCTATTTTCAGCCATCTTTTATAAACTATCTCATAAAACATTACATGTAATGCATAAATTTATGCACTCATGCCCAATGAATTTAAATTAAGTGGAAATTCAAAGTTTGGAGGAAAAAAAAAAAACACTCAAATTTGGGTCTAAATTTTGATTTTGCTCACCCCCGAATGAAACATATAAGCAGCCGAAAAATCCTTTTCAACCACCCCCGAGTTAATTGCGACGAGTTTTCTCGTAAAGTCTGTATGTACGTATGTATGTGCGTATGTATGTATGTATGTGCGAATGTATGTATGTGCGAATGTATGTATGTGCGAATGTATGTATGTATGTGCGTACATATGTATGTCGCATAACTCAAAAACTATATGCCATCGAAGCTTCTAGTTTGGTATGTGGGCTCTGAGGATCGTCTACACAGGCCAACGATGAAAAAACTTTTTTAATGAAAATACCTTATTCTTATGTTGTTTAGGTTGCTGTATCCAAATATGATGCTTAAAAAGTTGTATCACCCACCATTTATTCACATTTTATAGTTACATTCATGAAATAAAGAAACATTTTTAGAATTTAACAGCTTTTTCATAGTTAAGATAACATGAAAAAATAGGTCTAATGAACAAAGATGATGTTGGCAGCACTGCTGAAACACATGCTACAACATGATGGGGGATTACTGTTGGTCACTTCACCGGGAAGTTCAGCAAGCTATTCATCGCAGGAAAAGCTACACAAGAAGCTTCAAGGAAAAAAGGGAAAGAAAATATAAAGCAATTCCAGTTGACAAGTGAACCTTGTATCATCACATAAAATTACTATTCCAAGTATTTTACTGTAAATACAAACCATTTTTACGATTCTACAGTGTTTCATTGATTTCCCTATATACTGTAAATGGGTATTTGACTATATAATAAAATACATTTTGCTTGGAAACTAAGGGTGATACATAAAAACTACAAGCAGATTTGGATTCAGCACATAAAAATCTATCAAGATCAGCTATTAAAATTAAAAAAGTTTTCAAAAAGGTTTTTTTTGTTGGCCTGTGCTTTTTGTGCACTTCCCTTTGTGGTGGCATTCGAATGTTCCCAAAGGGGTGTTTTACCCCTTTTTGGGGTAAATCAGTGTTAATTTCAATGCAGACTCAAGTGATATGAATTGGCGCGACCACTTGGCGATATGTCGCCAAGCTTTTGGTCGCCAAGTGTTTGAAGCCAACTTGGCGACAAATTTGGCGAAAAAATTATTTTTTGAATTTGGGTTCAACTTGGCGCTATTGGCAATATTTTGCGAAAAATTCACTGAATGATATAAAAAGCGGCAATATGTAGAAAATTAACCATTGTAAAATATTTTTTGCATTGTTTCGTGTCAGATTAGGGGAGTAAATATTTGAATTGTTACCTTGCTCACTCCAAGCACTTTTTTTAACACTTAAGGCAACTACTAAGAAATTTACACGTAAAAGGAAGTATTGTGGGGTCCGTACCAGATTTTTTTATTTTAAGTTTCAAAAAAAAGTATTCAATGTTTTTGCACCATTTTTTATGCGTTAAGATTTAGTGCGCAATAACACAAAGTTTTAGACATGTATAGATCAATAATTGAAAAAAAAAATCTTTGTGTTTACTGTAGCCTTAAAGAAAAGAGACTCTTAAAGTTCACATCAAGTGTGGGAAGGGAAGGTATGCAACGTCTTTTTATTCTCCTTTCGTAAGAAAAATATTACTAGTCAAATAGTAGGTCTCACTAATTACTGTTCTAATACAGTTTTATTTTACTATGTTTCTTATTAACAAATTGGTTTTGCGTTTGTCTGTTCGAGTGTAAACTTACAACTCAATTTTTCAATATTTCCTGAGATCGGATTCTTTGAAATGGTGTATGTAACCTCAAACTCGATCACTATGCAATGCTCTATAATCAACGCAATTTATAACACAGTAATTTTTAGTTTATTACTATTTGGATATACATTTTTCCACAAATCCCCTATTATGAGGACGAAAATATGTTCGTGTGTATAAAGTAAAATTAAATATATGTAAGACACCCAAATGTTTCTTTACCATATACATAATTTAGGCATTTTTTACATGAAAGGGATAGTACAAGTTGGTAAACTTTCGATGTAAGTGCTCGGAAAAATAGCAGCTAAATAATTTGGTACATTATTTATAGATGCATTTATATTCACTTCAGATATGATCAAGTCAAAAGAATATCTCAGAAACCTGAAATGTATGGCAAGACTCTGCCAATACCCTATTACATAGTTTTAAATTGACAGCAAAATTTTGTGCACAATTCTGAAAAGCAGAAAATAATTACTTAAACATATTTTTTTTCTTACAAATTTTTTACCATACTACTAATTTACCGTGTTTTAAAACCGACCAAAAGCAGAAAAGCAATTTATCCCAGCTTCAAGTAGATTTAATGCACCATAAAGATTCAGAACTTCCTACAAATTGTCCGAAAAAAATGCGGATGAATATGTTTAATAGCTATCAAAATATTTGTATGATTAAAAGGAAAAACATTGGGAGCGAGTTTTACCTAACTATAAGAAGTGTTAACAATAACAATAAGTCAGAAAACTTACAACATAAGTTAATATTACTTGCAGTGAATAAAAGTGTCAGTTAACTTTTATAGCAAGTATCACTTTGGCTTGTGCCCTATGTTTTTCTTTATAATTATACAAGTAATTTGGCGCTATTAAAATTGTCCGGAAAATGTGTAATAAGTTTGAAGTCTCTACTGGTATTAAATCTATGTGAGGTTGAGATACATTATTTTTTAATTTTGATCCGTTTTAAAAGCATGATCAATTTAAAATATATTTTAAATTTAAATAATATTTTTCAATTCTCAAACGCAACTTCTCCGTAATGCATTCTTCATTCAACATCAGTTTTAGAAATTTCTCAGAATTTTCTAGTAACTTTTATCAAATGCCAATGCAGAATCGACGATAAGAGTATATCATACTTATACAAACAAATAGTCATGTGATAATGCAACAAGTTAATTAAAAGCCTATTTAGTGTAGAAAATAGAATGCTTCGAATAATAGTGCACTTCATTGCGTTAAATTTAAAGTGTTACTATTAGTTTTAAGCATTGTTCAAATGCATTTTCCCCTCAATTGACTGCGTTTCGGATATGCAGCTATTTACAAATGTATCTTGCTATGTTATTTAGTGCATATAGTATTTTTATCGTAACTCGAATAATTACATCGATAAGTACATTTATTTTATTCCTCAGCAAAAGAGTTATTATAAGGCAGTTAGTTTCGTGATGAGAAATTACAATTGTCTCACGCTGGTTGAAAAAAAAAAGTCATGATAATAGACATAATTGCATTTTCAAGGAACATATGTCGACTGTTTAACTGTATGTGAGTACTAAATATCGTGAAGAAAGGAAGTTAATCAAATGTCATTTACACAGGTTTTTAGAACTATTCAGGTCACAAAGATGTGGTGTAGGTGAACGAAACTATAAGATAATGTACAAAGAATAATGAGTTTGATGAAAAGGGGAATTGAGTCTCAGGATATGGTAACAAAAATGAAACGGAACAAGTTGGAACAAAACAAAATGTAATGAGATTGTTTTATGAGATGAAAATATGACATTTCATAGAGTATGTGTTTCATTTTCATTTTTTGAAGCATCGTGAACTGATATATTTTTCATGGAACTGATATTATTTATTTCTTATTTTTTTTACTATTTGTACTACCTTACTAGGACCGAAGACGAAAAATTAGCAAAGTGGGTTCATTTTCAAATTTAGACATTCAAACTTTCTCATCTTCTTTACACGCAAGCTCCTGAGCTTTTGAGGTTTTTGGTTATTCATTCAGCAATCTCTGCACTTTTTATTCGATTAATAAAGTCCCGCCTTTCCTCCACCAATAACATTTTAAGAGATATTTGCATAAAATCTGACTTTTGTCAAAACTTTTGAAACAGCAAAATAAATGTATTTTGCAATTTCCAATTTTCGTTTCGGTTATATTTTTAAAAACTCCAGACACGTATTTGGGACCATATTGTGTACCTACAGTAGAAATTTGAAAGCATTTTGCTGAGTAATTTTCTTTTTGTTCACATATTTGCATTTTGTCTAAACTTTTGCATCGCAGTGTATCCTTATAATACACATTAAATAGATAATATAAAAGACAGCCATCATTATTTGACATGCAAAAATTAGTTGATATATTTTGAGTTCAATAATGTATTTACTAATTTTAATTTCAACTCTCAAATATATTCTATTATCAACTTAAGTATTTCGTTTCTGTATACCTTGTCGTTTTACTAATCTGAAACATTTATCTAATACTATCTTAGCACATATTTTTTAAATGTTTGTTTATTTTCCTTATTTTCAAATAATTAACAGTGAAAAATAAGTTCTGATTACTTTCTGAGAAAAATGAAGAAAATGATCGCTGCTTAGCGTAAAGGTTTTGATTTATACTGACACATTAATCTAAATGGGCAATTCAACCCGTCTCTCAAAATGAGAAAATTTAAGCTTTTGTAATTGCATTTGGATTTCTTCCAAATATATTTTTCTTAGAATCTACGTAGACATTTATCCCCCTTCATGTCCATTGAAGAGACATGACGTTTATCGAGTTGGGAAATGTGACGTTAAAGCTTATTGAAGAGCGAATGCTCAAGCTTAAAACTTTTGAGAAATACTTTCTAAAAAGTTTTTGAAATTCCTTTTAAATCATCTAGCGTTTAAGTTTATGAACTCTTAAAATTTTCTTATATATATATATATATGCATATGATTAATTGTCTATTTATCTATCTCGTATATGTCTTTAACTATCTATTTATCTATACCATTATTTATTTATGTACTGATCAATTTATTTGTAAGTTCATTAATCGTAGCACGTAAATGATGTCGTAAACTTTGAAAAAATCATTTCGTGGAGTCTGTATATATTCTCAAATATAGCTAATGAAATCAGTACTGCATGAATGTTACAGTTCAATTTATTTCCTAAAGTTTTATATTTAGGTTTCCATTTTTTTAACAGGCCAATCTCTTCATGTATATAAATAACCCGTAAGAACTTTTCAGTAAACTTGCTGACTTTTTTTTCATGTGTGACTCTCAAGGACATATCATGAATAAAATCAAAGTAAATGAACTTTCTTCAGTAAGCAGAATTGTGGAGCGCTGTGCCAAAACTATTTCTTCTTCGCTAAAGGTGTTTGAGAAAACGTAACGCATGAATCAATTTTTTGAGAAATTATAAATAGTATTAAAAAAATAAGCACACACTGGCGCGGGAAATTAAAGACAAAGTTGAAAAATCGGCCTATATGTGAGACTAAAAGGCATAGCCGAATGACAGACCAATCAGGCTATATACTATGGCCAGATACATTAACACAAGCAAAGATATGCAGCTAAACATGATGGATGACTGTCGGAAAGGATTCAGTAACGTTTGTGATGTAAACCCGTTAGTTTTGTGGAAGAGCTTTCACTGCGTGTTTCAATTTATACAATGTCTGGTTTCGGCCTCAGTTCAATCAAGTGTTGAACAATCAATATTTTTTGCTGCATCTGGATGATTTTAGCTGTTACTGAATCAGTAGAAAAATTGAAATTGGAACAATTGGAGACAGAGGAATTCGGGATTACTCATAACATCGTTTTCAAACTTTAGAGAGCTTTTCAAACTGCAGAACCACTGTTGTATTGTTCAGCTGTAATCTTCTACAAGCAATTAATCAGTATCAGACGGCAAATATATTAGAGGCAATAAATAGCAGGTGATATACAGCGGAAGAAATAGTAAAACACATGTAACGCACCATTATACTATTCATATCGCGCCTCACCCTGACCATGTAGCATCACAGTGGTGATCTGTTTGACTTATGACATGTATTGAGTGTGCCTTTAACACTTGATCATCGGGGAATATGTTTTATGTGGTTTCTTGAAACCCAAATTGGACAGATGATCAATAGGTCTAGACCTCTTTCCGAATAAGGGTAAATTGTTTCTTAGTAGTAATTCTAAAAGCAGACGCAGCTGAATAGGCTAGGGATTGTGCAATCCAATTTCCAAAAACATCAAAACTGCCATTTAAGATTTAAAGGAATTCTCGCGTTATGATTGGGAACTGTATTGACCTTTACATCTCTTAATTAGATTCAATTATCATGTCCCGATGTTATAATGAGGTACTTCTCACATGTATGCGTCTCTGTAGAGGTGCTATGGGTCTCCAGTTATTATTTTTTATAAATAACAAAACCCTTGGATTTTACCACTTAGGTTGAAACTAAGGATGCACAGATTAATCGGCAGTACCGATTAATCGGGCATAATCGGCCACTTTGCCGATTATTAATAATCGGCAAAATCGGGCCGATTAATCGACGGAAAAAATATTTTTTAAATATTATTTTTTAACGTAAACCTTTACTAAGAAATTACGATGAATAATTTTATTAACAGTAATAATAATCCTCACCGTTGATGTAAAGTTTTTAATACATTAATTCTCCTATTTTGAACAAAATACACATAGTTAATGTAGCAACATTTTTCATGCGTCGATACTTTTCTCCTTGCTTTTATATAATCTTCAATTTTCACAAGGAATATAAGTCTTGAATTACATAGCTACTAATAATTGAAAAATTGAAACTGAAAGAACTTCAAAATTAGATTGCTCACCATACAGACTCCCCTCCTTTTTTTTTTTGAATTTTCATGTCTAGTTTACATAATTAGCAATGTGTTAATGCAATATTATTGACAAGAATATGAAAATTAGTTCAGAGAAATTTGATAAAATTTTGAAATTATTTTGGGAAAATTAGGAAAATAGAAGCAAAAATTAGGAACTATTTTAAAAGTTAGAATTGTAAAAAAAAACGAAGAAAAAACTGTAACGGTGAAATTGGTAATACTGAAAACAACCATTTTAATCATTAATCGGCTTGACCGATTAATCGGCCGATTATCAACTGCCGATTAATCGGTAATCTGTAATCGGCCAATTTGCTTATCGGTGCATCCCTAGTTGAAACTCCCGTACATTGCTCACATGGTAGCATTTGGGACTTTTGTTTAACGCAATTCTGTATTCTGTGTACCTTGAGCTTAAACATTATTTATTTACTGTCCGTCCATGGTAACTGCGCCTAGCACTCCCGAATCTTTGCACTTAAAAAAATGGTGATGGGTTGTGAGTGGGAACTTTCAAAGTTTTCAATTTAAAATTTTCATTTGCTGTCCTTTTGACATATTCAACTAAACTATGTATTTGAAATTAGCATCGTTCTACGTTATTTGATACGACTCAATATGCGTCTTTTTATTCTTCCCTTTATTCTTATTTTACCTATCACCCCTGTTTTGGTAAGATCAGATAAGACCTGACGTTTGCGTAAATACGTGGAAGGTTTTGCCTAAGAAAATCCTACAATAATTTATAGTTCAAAATTGTTTTCAATTGACCACAGATTGAAACTCCCATGGATGATCAGTTCAGTTTCATCACTTTTGTTTTTTCATCTTTCTTATTATCGTATGTACTTTCGTTAATTTGCTTGTACTTTTTATGAGTACTTATTTGAGTTATTAGTTTAACTGCTTTCCGCATCTATGGACTCTTGGTTTGGTCTTTTATTTATTTATTATACGTTTTTTATGCATTATTTTTATGTGTTGACAGTGCAGAGGGCCCAATATAAAAAACTCGGAACTGTTTATTAACGTAAGTGTAAGTAAATATATATAAGGAAAACACTAATAGTAATTAATACTGATCATAATGCTACAAATATACGAATAAAATTAAAGAAAAAACATATACACAGATATTGGAAAGCATTAGATACTTTCTTTTCCTCGTGATTTTCTGTGACATTTTAAATTATATTTATCGTTTCAAGAAAACTTTGCAATAGTATTTAACAAGTAGAAAAATAGCTTTAATCAGATAAAAACAAACGCGATGATAGAAAAAAAACAAAAATGCATTGAAACAGAAAAATTAATTTCAGCATCTGTCATAAATCCAAGGATAAAATTCAATTTTGCTGGCATGAAATATTCTTTGAGCAAAGAAAATATTTGTCGTTGCGACAAAATTAAATATTAGGTTCAAGCATATCCAATAAAATGTTTTTTACTTCCAAAGAGAAATATTAAATTGAAATATGATGTTGACTTGCATTTGGAGATCAAAAGGAATTGAATGTCGAAGTGTCTATTTGCATAATCTAAACAAATGAAGTTTCTTCTCTTAATTTAACTGAAGCTTTTAACATTGAACAAGTTTTTATCTGGCATATTACGCATTAAAAATTCTAGAAATAGCATATGTAATTTATCGTCTTCAGAAAACATTTCCATTGCCATGTATGCATGTGAATCTTTCTTTGCCACTTTTAATTACTACGTTTTGGTAAGTATTTCATGAAAATGCTTACAAACAACACAACTAAGATTTATGATTCAAAGAAACATTGTTCCATGTTGTACAACATACTATCATTTTTTTTTTGAGATCAATAACGAATGAATTCCTGTGCATGATTTTTTTTAATCACATGAATATAGATGAATAGATTTTTGTCTCGCACCATCATTAAGGATGATTATTTTATTACCTAAATAGCTACACCATTTTAAATTCTGGTGCAATTTTCTTGTTCACTAAACTATGTTCGGAACAATACGATAGTTTTCCTTCCTATTATATGACGGGAAAATACTGCTCATATTGTTTTTGTATGTATTTGGGGAAAATACAATACACTGCCGAAAAATTAGAACATAGTTTGTGTTCACTTAATTGAAGCAATAAAAATAGCTTAAACACTATTAATAGTTCCTGGAATGAACACCAATAATGTTTACGTATTTTTACTAATTTTTGTCACTACGTAGTTTTTCTTGGTACTCATTATTTTATTCATTTTACACCTAATATATAGAAAAATTATTGAAATTGTGATAATTTTGAAATCGTAGGAAAGCTGCACATTTTACGTAATGTTGATTGTGTGTGATTTTTTTTTCAAACCACTGTAACACTAAAGTACTGCATGAAATTGAGCTAAATGTTGTATACGTATATTCCTCCAGTCTAACTCAGTTCAGTCAAATACAAACTCAGTTCAGTCAAACCAAGGCTTCAGTAGATTATCTAGTGAAGCCTTGGCCAAACACAAGCTCAGTTCAGTCAAAACAGTTCAATCAAACACAAGCTCAGTTCAGTCAAAAACATTTCATAAAACACAAATTGGTACTTATTAGTTTTTAGCGTCAATTCCTCTATGGGGGAGAGGAGTCAGTCTGGGGTTTTCCCGTATGATACATGATCAACCCGAATATTAATCCACAGCATCGTTACTGTCTAAATGTACGTTTGCACCATGCTTCTCTTACGCGTGTTGGCACTCTTTACAAGGCTCTTTATTACTTTTTTTTTGCATACAATATTCAGTCAAACATAAATTGGTACTGATTAGCTTTCAGCGTTAATTCCTGAATGGGGGGGGGGCAGTCTTTTTTTTTCCCCATATGATACATGGTCAAATCTAATATTAATCCACAGCATCGTTACAGCCTAAAAGTACGTGTGCATCATGCATCATGCTTCAGCCACGTGTGTTGGCACTTTTTACAAGGCTCTTATTAACTCGTTTTTTGACGAATAATGTTCAGTCAAACACAATAAGGGTATTAAGGGACTTTCAGCTATTTATTATTATCTTGCTAACTTTCTGGAAAGTCACTTTAGAGTATACTTATTTACTTTAGTGTACATTAATACTAGTGCCTTTAAAGGCGTTAATACTTTAGCTTTTAGGAATCATAATCTGAATGAAACAAACCTGTCCCAGAAACTTAACGAGTACAGGGTCAAACGTTTTATTTTCTATAGATGTCACAATATTACGAACTTATTTCATCATACAAATCGATTTTCTTTTATACATTTGCAATATGTATGAAAATATATGATTAAGACAATGAACAACTGCGTGACATCAAACAATGTGTATATCACGCAAGATGAAGGAAAAGAACAGATAACAATGTTAAATGCAATAACAATCTTCCAAAAGTATTTTGGGAGATTAGAGAAAAATAACCGTAAAGAATACGAGGGGAAGGGTGGAAATAAGACTTATTCCGCCTTTTTTGTGTGTGTATCTGTGTGGAAATGTTACTTAGTTCACAAAACATTGATAGATCAATCATGAATACCGAAATTGCTTTGTTGTTCAGATAATAATATTTACTAAAACTTAAAACGTAGTAATTTATGTACATGTTCCTATGTTTCAATTAAGAAGATTGATTAAGAAAATGTAACATTTGATTATACAAATGTACTGTCAAGAAATGTGTTTAACGGAGGAACTTTTTGTTTGTTTAATTAAATAACTTTTTCTTATTTTAATATTAGCTCAATATTACGTCAAACTCTTTAAGTTCAACGTATATTATTTTAATGATAGGGGTATATTTTAAACCACAAAATATAAACACATTAATGTCTAAATGTTTTAATTGACAAGTAGTAACTACATAGTTTTTGGAAGTTGATACCTTGTTTTTGTGTGCGTATTGTACACTGGCGGAAAAAAAATCCCAACACCAAGAAAAAATTACTGTAGAGTAATGAAATTTGGGTAATGCAACTGTCTAGTTAACATGTTTAATTGATAAAATGTACAAGATCACTGGCTAATTTAAGCTCAAGAAAATGCTGTGCAAATGTGAAATTATGTTAATTTAATAGATAGTGTAACCAGGGATAATTTTGAAGGCAAGTCTGGAAGCGTGCATGCATCATGTCATACAGGTGCCGACTGTCCCTTTGTGGTATGGAGTGCCATGCTTGTTGCACTTGTTGTGTCAATACTAGGACCGTCATTGCTGACTGTGGATGATGCTCGAGGTGCCGTCCAATGATATCCCATACGTTATCAATTGGAGACAGACCTGGTGATTTTGAAGGTCACTGTAACAAGTTAGCACTATGTAGAGCACATTGAGTTACAGCGGCGATGTGAGGGCGAGCGTTATTCTGTTGAAAAACTCCCCCTTGAATGCTGCTCATGAAGGGTTGTACTACTGGTTAAATTACCAGACTGATGACAAATTTTCAGTCAGTGAGTTTGGGATAACCGCAAGAGTGCCCCTGCTGTCGTAGGACATTGTTCCAGAGATCATGACTCCAGGTGTGGGTCCCGTGTGTCTAGGCCGTTGACCGCTTGGATGCAGGTGGTCCCCTGGCCTCCTTCTGACTAATAAAAAAGTCACCACTGGCACTAAGTCAGAATCTGTTTTCATGAAAAATTACAACAGATCTCCACTCCGACCTCCAGTGAGCTCTGTCTTGGCACCCCAGCTGTCGGAAACGGCAATGGTTTGCTGTCAATGAAATACCGGCTACAGGCTGCCTGGCTCGGAGCTGTCCCTGAAGTAAACAGTTTCTTACCGTTCCTTGGGTCACGACGGTACCAACTGCAGCTCAAATGTCAGACGCAGATGCAGTACAATGCGCCACAGCCGTACGCAAGATTCGGCGATCTTCCTTCTCAGTCGTGCCACGTGGCAGCTCAGAACTCTGTCTTTTTGAGGTAGTACCATCCCTTGGCCATGCCTTCCAATAATCATGCATAGTGGAAACATTCCTACCCAAGTCTTTCTGCAATATCGCGAAATGAAAATCCACCTTCTGGTAGCCAAATTGTACGACCTCGTTCAAACTCGGTGAGCTGTTAATAATGGCTTCTTCGTCTTCTTAAAGGCATTCCTGGCTAAAATGAACGCAATTCGTCAAATTTCACGGAAAAATAATGCTCACGAGCCTCACAACACGCTTTTATAACAAGCATTAATTGCATGTTCTCAGTGGCGCCAGCTGCGCCACACTTATGCGCGGAGCGCGAAATTTCAATCGATGTCATCTTATAGTTGTATAAACACGCCTACTAAATTTCGTTTATCTAACACAAGTCTTTCTTGGTATTGGGATTTTTTTCCGCCAGTGTATTTACAGTGTGCTTCTTCGGGCCGGTGCATTTTTCGATTTGAAATGCGAAATTTAGCGTTTTTTTTTCTTTTTTTTCCTACATGAAAATATTTAAAGCACATTTTTCATTGTTTCAACTAGGATGTTTTTAATTACTTTAGAAAATATGGTAAAACTTTAAGCAAAATTATATTTGATCATTTAAATTAAAGACATTGAGTAGTTTCTGGGGTTGAGTAGTACATCTGGGGTGGGATAATCAGTAAGGAATCAGTTGTTCCTTTATTAATCAACTCGAAAACAGTTTAATGAGTTGAAACTCACACTACTTTTTATTATTTACCTAGCAGTATTTTATACTTTTCCTCCTTAAAGCCATCCTGGATGCGATATTTTGACGACTATTTCATGGTCTGGCATTTTTAGCCCTTGACGCAACAACGAAGGGAGTTATAAGTTTGATGTATCTATGTGTATCTGTCGATCTGTGTATCTGTCTTTGGAACTCTAGCACCTAAACGGGTGG
>JAXGGA010000450.1:0-187500 GCA_038373865.1 Uloborus plumipes | reverse complement strand
CTTTTTAAGTAAAGGGGAAGCACCCAGACCCTTTTGTGGTCGTTTTCATCGCTCTGAATCATATGTGCTGGTATTGATTCTGTTTTGATTTAAGTGAAGGGGAATTTTAGTTTATTTTAGAAATTTAGCCATGTATGATTGGAATTTTAAGTTTTGCACAGAAAAAAAAAGCTTACGGTAGTTTTATGGTGTATCCTCTCCTGTGCCTCCTCTCATGCGAGACCTGTTTGATTTTTAAGAAGTGTTTCTTCTCTGAGAGTCAAGGCACTCTGATGATAGATATTGTTTCCTTTATATTGTGTTCTGCTAATCCTATATGACAAATGAGGCCATTTTAATGTGTTCGACATTGAGTTTTGATACTCCGTTTGTGTGGAGTGACGATAGTTATAGTGTGCTTGGCCTAAGTGACAAATGAGGCTATTTTAATGTGTTCGACATTAAGTTTTGATACTCTGTTTGTTTTGGAGTGACGATATTAATTAGGTTGTGCTTATCCTTAGTAGCTAAAAACAAACTTTTAGTATTTTCTTCAAGAGCCCCTGTGTGTCCTTTTTTCTAGCATGTTTTTGTTTTTTTCAACTGAATGTATATTGCTTGCTTTTCATGTTGACGCTGATTTTCCCGGGAGAAACAAAAAGGGAAAGACTTGCTAATCGTGCGGAATCTTCTTCCCTTTACGAAAAATTTGAGTAGATCCGCTGTACGAAGTAATTGGTAACGTAATTTTTGAAAATATTTAAATGGTTCTTTTCTTGAATATGCAGGAACAGCGTCCCACAAGGACTGGTGCCCTTTTCATAATTTTTTTATCTGATTTTCGCGTTTAGTTTCCCTTCAAAGAGAGGAAGGGAGAACCTGAAGGTTATTTGCACTTCGCAATGTGTAGGTGTACTTCTTATCATGAGGAGGCCTTTGAACCCCCATTCCCCCTCCACAGGGCTTCATTTGTAATAGCCCCGAAATAGCTATTTGCTAAAGTTTTCAAACTCTTTTTTAATATTCTATCTGTACTTTTGGGCACGTTGTCTTGTATTTTTAACTTTATTAATTGTACGAAGTTTTCGACTGCTTTTCTTACAAGAAGAATATGTGTTTTGAAAAATTGTATAAGTCTGCTTCTATCTGACGTGCTATCCTCAGCTAAGAGTCACTAAACTGTTTTTAATGGCAGACACATAAATTAAATTTAATATTTCTTTCTCGGGTGCCCCAGAGGGGCACCTGACAACCTGACGACCTGACCTGGGGGGACCATACAAAGGGTAATGCAGAGATTTATTTATACAGTCACATATATATACACTAACGGAAAAAAAATCACCATGAAAGACTTGCGTTAGATAAACGAAAATTGGTACCGACAAACCTTTCCCAACCTTCAAAAATAGATGATAGCATAAAGGAGAAAACCCATTCTAAAATTTCAAATAAAAATGTTGAAAATTCATTAAGATTTAAACATTTAACCCTCTTATGCCCCGACTGAACTCAGAAGTCCCGCTTACATTAATTTAGTATTGAGAATCCTATATAGCTGGAATCATGCTGAAAATTTTAAGTATCACTCCTTGTACTTCGCTGAGGGGGAGACAGATGGTACATGCAATCGGAAACAGTTTTCTTAGGGGCCCTAAGGCGTAGGAGCCTTAGACTCTACTGATTTCCAACATTTGCTAAATTAATTTGCGACATAAAGGGTTAAAGGATTTTTTTTCACGGCGCATGGGCGAGCGACAGCAATATATGACTCCAAAAATTTTGTACTCATACCAAGGCTTCACTAGATAGCGTTTTATACAGGCTGTATCATTATTCAGAACATCAATGGTAAAGATTTGCCCGCTAGAGAGCGCTGAACAAGGACCACCCAAATGTTTGTTTACATTTATTAGCATTTTGTTTCTGCTGTAAAAAGTGATGTTTATCCTATCTTTTAGGGTTATTAAATATTGATATAGTTAACTGAAGTGGAGTACAGAGTGAATTGATGCCGAAGGCCTTTATTAGTATTGCTTTTTAGGGGAAATAAATTCCCCTTTCAGGTAAAGTTGGTCACAACTTATGATTCAGTAATACGACATTCATTCATCTGTTTACTTTCTTCGAATTAACGACATATAGCAATGGCGTTCAATTTTGACATTTCTGCATTAATAAAATATACGCTTAAATTCACCGACGATAAATAAAAAATGTAGCAATGAAATAATATTGTTCTAATTTACTATTTTGTTTCATTATTGTTGCTCACACGATCTTAATTGCTACGCAAGTTCAGATGTTCATTTTGATGGCGTTGACGCATCAGAGCGATAAACGGCGAATTTATTCGTCGAGACATTTCATTTTTTCATTTTGATGCCCCAGAATGAAATGTACCGTAATGAAGCGATGGTGTACAACGGAAAGACGATTGACAACAAAACATATTAATTTTTTTAGTAACAACGAAATGAGCATATATAATAGCTTGATACTAAAGAGCAATTACAAGTACGAAAAAAATAAACAAAACTACAATATTGCGACGACCAACTATCATGGCGAACTGTGGACTGAATTTTAAAAAGTTCTATGGCAACCTATTGGTAGTATTGGCTCGCTTAGCGAATAGATTTCGCCATTTATCGCTCTGCGGTGCCAGTGTCGTTTCATAGTTAATTAATAATTAGAATCAATTAAAATGAAAAATAATTCGCTAACTAATTAAAATAAGCCGTTAAAATGCAGAATAAACCAACAAATAAAACAAGCTATTAAATAACGTTTAAAGATACTAAAATATAATTGAATGCCAAATGGTAAAATTGTCGCCAACAAATAAACTTTTAATTTTGTCTTTTATTATCTGATTTCTATATAATGATGATTACCAAAAAATTCGATAGATGTCGCTGGACAAAGACCACCGTTTTTATCCCAAGGATTTTGATCAAATGAAACAGCCTGTATAAAACGCTATCTAGTGAAGCCTTGCTCATACAAATGCTGCAGCTTATAAAAACATTCCAGTTGAATTGTTAAAAAGCTTAGAAAAATATCAGTGGTCCAATGAGCACGCTTTCAATTTTTCTCGAACAGGCGGCGAATTGCAAGAGTTCTTTCGAAAATTGGCGATACAGTAAACCCGAGTGTCCACCCCTATTAAAAGCCAATTTTTCATGGCACGGATTTTTTGCCCCATGTACCAAATGATAAAATTCCCCCTAGCAGCGGCCACCCAACCCCTCTGAACGGCCGCCGAGTTGGTTTATCATTTCAATTTTTCAAAACAATTAGCTCGCTTCCTGTTTCTAATATCGTCAGCCTTTCGCCTCAAAATCAACTTAGGGAAGGTCTTATTGGGTGTAAATGGATTGTGATAACTTTGGAGTAAAAATGTTACTCAAGTTTGTTCATTTGTAGGTTTGTGATCTGAATTTCAACAATCTCAAAGAGTAATATGCAATAAGTTACCGCCCATAAGCCAAGGCTAAGGCAGAACTGAAGCAAAAACGTGGGTGCATTTGCTTCAATCTTAAAGAGTGTTTTCATAAATTTGAAGCAACACAATGAAAGCAGTAAGTAGCCGCCCCTAAGCCAGGGCTAAGGCAGAAACATGTGATACACCACCAACTCGTTTATTCCTACCATGGATTGCAATTCCGTGCTTTTGGCACTCGTCAGCATGGAATAAGAATTAAACGAGCTGGAGGCAGAAAACCTCTTATAGAGCAAAGAGAGCCAGAAAAAAATGGTTGCTAATGTGAAATTAAACCCGAGCTTTGCATCAAAATTTTCGAGTTGAACCTTACCAAGTTCGATCACTCGCTGGTGTTCTAATTTCACATTAGCTACCAGCTTTTTTGGCTCTATTTGCTCTATAAGAGGATTTCTGCTCCCAGCTCGTTCAATTTCTTTTCCGTGCAGACGGGTGCCAAAAAGCACAAAACTGCAAAACTCAATGAAACTTCTGCGAAAATAGGAGAACGGTAAAGTGGAGAGAGAGTAAATACAGACGAATCGAATCCGAAAGATTCCTAATCTTTTCTAGCATGAAACAGCAGTAGAGTGGACTGAAAATACAGTGCCAACTAAGAGCAGGAGTGTCCCGACGCAAGGTCATTTCATTTCATTTCATCTCACACTCCAGGGTCCCCCGTACCTACCACAGCTTCGTGGTTTAACCGGGATAGGGCCCTGAAGAGCGCTCTGTTCTTAATTTTGAACAAGAAGCTAGGCTCGAGCAAACCCTAGGCCCAGCAACCCCAGAGGTATCGTTTTACTTGGAGGACTTTGTGACCACGACATTTTAACGCCGATGCAAGGTCACGGGAGTTCAATTGAATAAAACATTAAATAAAATACCATTTTCCCTTTAGAACAGTTTGTTCGTTTGTTTCAAATGGAGCTGCGCGTTTAGCTTCTTGCCATTTGCAGACTACGGGCCATGTTCCACATTGACGTAAAGCAGAAAAATAAAACAGAAACGTAAAATGGATTCAATAGTGTTCCTATGGAAAGTACCCGGATTTTCGGTTTCTGCCTTCGGTTTCGGTCGCGTTTTCTGCTGATGTGGAACAGGGCCCTTAGTG
Source organism: Uloborus plumipes (assembly GCA_038373865.1). NCBI lineage: Eukaryota > Metazoa > Arthropoda > Arachnida > Araneae > Uloboridae > Uloborus > Uloborus plumipes. Next base: position 182,923 of record JAXGGA010000450.1, on the reverse strand, counting down.
CATTCCCCGAGACCGGCACCCACTCTTTCATGTGGCACCTCCATCGGTGGAATGCCATTGCCAGATAATTTTGATGCCCAGTTTCCTCACTAGATGGAGGCACCTGTGCTCTTCTCAATGCGAAACTGCACTAGGATTTTAATTTGGCCGAGAGATACTTAATGTGCCAAACAAGGGAGGCTCGAGGGATCTTTTCCATGCCGCGTAATCATACGACATGGATTCTGTCGATTTTCTGCATCATGAAAATCCACCGACTGGAGTCGGGTTTGATCCTGCGCCTTTGGGCGTGAAAGGCCAGCGTCTTAACCACTACACCACTCTGTCGGCCCTTTAGAAAAGTATAAAGCTTAATTTTACATTAAAAAAACGCGTGTTACTGTAGACTTTCAAAAATTTTCACAAAAGAAATGATCTCGTAGTTGTAATAAAAACTCTTTTGAAGCAGTCCCCTTTGAGCGGCCAAAAGTTCACGGAACGAAGGGGTTGCCTCTTAGAGAGGTTTTACTGCACTTGCTTTCACTCTTCCAGCGTTTCTGAGGATGACTGGTGATGAAAACAGGTTATTAGCGAACGATTTGTCCGTGATAAGCGTAGGGACTTTACCATTCTGCCAATTTTCATGAAATTTGACACAAAATAAATTTGAGCATGGGGGTGTGCATCTTGGAGAGTTTTTAAGAAAAATCAACTTTGTTCTTTTCTATTTCAATGTTGAGCTTATTTTTATCATAAGTTCAATAATATGGGGAATATATTTCATTCACATTTTCATTTTTTAAGTCAATTACTACTAAAGGTGTAATATAATCTGCATATGATGAAATTTGTTCGAAGCTTCTACGAGCAATAAAAGAGCTATAAGAATAGTTTTTAGAAAACCGGAATTCACGGCTTACCTTAAACACGGAATTTCCTATTCAAAATTCCAGGTTTTCATTTCAAGTTATTTACAGTGGGCACTGGTTTTTTGAATCAGTGGTTAATTGAATCTACTGCTTTAATGAATCCAATCTTCGAAAGAGAGCAATATTAAGCTTTATTAAATTATCCGCTTAATTGAATCAGTCTCTTTGTGGAATCAAAACTGTTTAGAATAAACGTGATATATATATAAGCGCACGGTGGGCAAATTGCTATTATTTCTTATAAGTGACATATTAGTGCGGTTTTGTAATACATTAGGTAGTGGACATAGCAAAAGCATGAGAAATCAACTAATTTTCTTAACCAAAAATGTTTTTCGCTTTTTAGCTACGTACATGTGTGAACATTACGATTGATAGTGTCTTTTACTGATGTGTTGCTGCACTGATTTCAAATGAAATCTCAGTACATTTAATCGCTTCAGGGTCATTCCACGTCAAATCGCCTAAGGCTATGTGCCGTCATGTCTCGGATTTTGTTCAATTTTTTTTTTACGGATAGATACCTATGAGATAAACTCAAATTATTTTTTTTAGATTTTTTGAATAAAAATTTAGGGTTGTAGAATTTTTTGAAATTTTGATTTTTTCAGAATTTTTGCTTTTTTATTCTTGGTATGCATTTTGAAAAAGCTCTATAACTTCCTCATTTTTCATTCAATTAGGCCAGTTTACGTTATCATTTTAAAGCTAATTATTTTCTCCTTCAATATTAGGGACAAAAATGAGATTGTGAAAAATAGAATTTTGCCAATGGTCGTCTGAAGTCAGATTTTGTGTTTTTTCAATTGGTATGTTCAATAGGTCATATCTCCGGAGTACCAACTAAGAACTGCCCAATTTTTTTTTTCAGTAATGACAACATCATATACTTTTTATGTATAAAAAATTATGAGGGTGTTTTTCGTTGTTTTGGAATAAAAAAATCAAGTGTGTTTTTTCAGTTGGTATGATCAATAGGTCATATCTCCGGACTACCAACTAAGAACTGCACGCCACTTTTTTTCTGTTGTGACAACATCATACCCTTTTTATGTATAAAAAATTGGGAGGGTCCTTTTTGTAGTTTTGAAATAAAAAAATCAAACGTGTTTTTTCAGTTGGTATGATCAATAGGTCATATCTCCGGATTACCAGTTAACAACTGCGCCAATTTTTTTTCTATGATGAAAACATCATAATGTTTTTTATGATCAAGATATTAGAAGGGTGTTTTTTGTTGTTCTGAAATTTAAAAAATATATTGAATTTTTGAAACAAATTTCTTTGAAAATCAAGTTTTCGACAAGTTTAAAAACTCCGTAAAATTAAAAAAAAAAAAAAAACTATGCTATCACAAGGAAGACCACGACATGGCAGCTGAATGGCATTTCTTTGCCACGAGTCATGGCAAGAATGCATGCGATGGAGTAGGGGGCACAATAAAACGGCTTGCAATAAGAGCAAGTCTTCAAAGAACTCTCGAAGGACAGATTTTAAATGCACATGATCTATTTCAATTTGCCTCTCAAAACATAAAGGGGATACAGATGTTTTTCGTTACAGCAGTGGAAGTGGTTGCAAATGAAGATTTTTTAAAGCAAAGATATGAAAGAGCCTTAATAATAGTAGGCAGCAGAGAGAATTACTTCTTCAAGCCATTAGACACGAAGGGTATATTAGTGAAGAAGGTTTCTGTGTTTGAAAAACCTTTTGTTACCACTGTCAGAACATCGTAGAAATAAAGATTGTTATTCATGAAATTTTTATGCTTTCATTTGATAACAAATTATAAAATGTTACGTAGATTTCAGAATAATGGAAACCAAATATAAAATTTTTCCAACCACCAAGAGCTCGCGAGTCTTTCTTTGTCAAACTATGAATGAAAGTATATTTAAAGACATTTCAGTTTACTTTATCGTAATTCCTATCGGTTGATGGAGTGGCTAGCAAATAATTACTGAAGAGTAAAATAATTCTGCAGCGACTTTTCACTACCAAAGCATGCAAGCAATAGAACAATATAAAACTACCATCTGGTTGTAATAAATAGGATACATTTTCATCTGCTTGTGACGTGTGATGCTGAGTGAATCTCAAATTTAAGTTTCAAAAGTTGATTTTAAAGTAAAGTTTTTTGAAAAAACATGTTATATTTTTATTTCAAAATAACAAAAAAACTTCGTTCTAATTTCTTGATCATAAAAACATCATGATGTTTTCATTATGTAAAAAAAATGGCGCAGTTGTTAACTGGTAATCCGGAGATATGACCTATTGATCATGCCAACTGAAAAAACACGTTTGATTTTTTTATTCCAAAACTACAAAAAGCACCCTCCCAATTTTTTATACATAAAAAGGGTATGATGTTGTCATAACAGAAAAAAAGTGGCGTGCAGTTCTTAGTTGGTAGTCCGGAGATATGACCTATTGATCATACCAACTGAAAAAACACACTTGAATTTTTTATTCCAAAACAACGAAAAACACCCTCATAATTTTTTATACATAAAAAGTATATGATGTTGTCATTACTGAAAAAAAAAATTGGGCAGTTCTTAGTTGGTACTCCGGAGATATGACCTATTGAACATACCAATTGAAAAAACACAAAATCTGACTTCAGACGACCATTGGCAAAATTCTATTTTTCACAATCTCATTTTTGTCACTAATATTGAAGGAGAAAATAATTAGCTTTAAAATGATACGTAAACTGGCTTAATTGAATGAAAAATGAGGAAGTTATAGAGCTTTTTCAAAATGCATACCAAAAATAAAAAAGCAAAAATTCTAAAAAAATCAAAATTTCAAAAAATTCTACAACCCTAAATTTTTATTCAAAAAATCTTTAAAAATTAATTTGAGTTTATCTCATAGGTATCTATCCGTAAAAAAATATTGAACAAAATCCGAGACATGACGGCACGGCCGACTATTTAAATTAGGCGATTTGACGTGGAATGAGCCTTCAAGCATTCGAAGAAGTAAGGTGTTATTAAGTCCATTTCATCTTCCAATCATTTTTCTCCTTTTTTCTCTTGCTAGAAAACTAATAGGTTTTGGGATAGTTGAACCATACGCGACATGATAAAGGGATTTCAAAGAATACGTCCAGAGTTCATTGGTCGATTTGGAGAAAACTAATTGCAATACTAATATTTCCAGTAAAGAGCGATAAAAAACGGGTTATTTTATTCAACCTCGGTTTGTTGGATAGCAATACATTGTATTGCTGGTACTTTATAGCAGTCCTTAAATCTTTATTTTTATTTAATTGAACGTTTTGTAGTAAAATGAAGTTGTCTTATTTTAGTTCTTTTGAAGAAGTGGTTAAATTAATAGGAAGCGAATAAAAATGTATTAGATGCATAAAGATATAGTGTATTATTTTAACCCCTTCCCTGTTTTGCTCATACGCCGTATGGGCATGGTTTTCGGGCTTAGTTTAGATCAAGAGTATAACCACTCTAAAAGTTTTAAAACACAACTGGTCACTTGTAAGGAGTCGTATGATATCACATCTGTGCGACAACGACCAGAGCTATATTTTTCATCACACGCATAGTGTTGAAATACGCGAGTTTAATTGCGTTTGCTGTTTTCTGCCCTCAGCTCGGTTATTGCCTATTCCAAACTTATTTCTAATAAGAAACTGCATTCTCCGGATGGTATAAGCGAGCTAGCGGTGTATTCAATGCAGCTAGAACTGGATCAAAGAACTTTCATGTATAGTACTGACGTTTTAACGATCAAGTGATAGTTATTATTTCGAATACCTACTTAATTCGCGGAATTGAAAAATTTTATATGCTTAAAACCTGACTTGTTTATTTAACCCATTTATGCCCAAGTTTTTTTTAACATTTTTTTTCCTTTCTTATCTGCTTAAAACTCTTACTTGGAGTGGTTTACTTACATTTTAGGCTTAAAATAGTTCGCCGTTGCCATATTTATTAAGTTATTTGTAAGTTATTAAGTTTATAAGTCCTGTTTATGGGATATTTTGCAGATATGTGAGCAAAATACGACCCTACTTGACTTTACTTTTTCAAAGTAACATTACAGAAGGTATCTCTGATCGATTTTAAGCAAATCATTTCAAAATAGTTTAAGTTTATGAAAAATAAGTTCGCAAAAAAAAACTTACTTTTTGCGGCTACCCATGCTGTATCGTTGCTTGACCGATTTGTCTGAAAATAGCTGTCAATAAATAAACTATGATGTCCAAATAGTGGTTCTAACTGGTTTTCTCAAGAAGAAAGACTATTTAACTTGTGAAAAACAGCTTTAGTAAAATGATATACCCATTACAGGTTTTTGTATGCGGTAACTAACAAGCGTCCCGTTTTTAGGCTACTGGGCATAAATGGGTTAATTCATGAAATAATTATTTGCTCTAAGAATTAACTGAATTGTGCACTTTAACTTTAACATACGCACTGAGGAAGCCCGAACTAATCTTTTCAGTACAGGAAAAAATCTCAATTTGCTAAATGTAATTCAAATTTTACAAAATGAAAAAAATATGTGGTTGTACACATGTCACACATTCATAGTATCTAATGAAAAGGAACATTAGGCATCACTAAAAAACAATTTCAAAGATAAGAAGGAAGAAAAACGAATGTTTCAATATTATTTCCAAATTGGTCAAGACACTTGCAAAATTTGTTGAATCAGGAATTTTTGGCAGGTCACGACAGTAACCTCTCGTGACCTCCCATCTGGGCTATATCTATAAGTCGTTTACAATTAGAACCAATTATATCCATTTCTCAAAATCCATAGTTCCGAAGGCGGAACTATGGATAAAAAAGGGGTTTGACTTAAAACCCTTTCTTTGTATTCACTTTTTGTTGAGATCTTGTGGCTCTTAACCCATTAATGCCTAGCGTCCATTTTTAGGGACGGTCCAAAAAAGGGTCTGAATTTCCCCAAAATGAAAATTTTAACCAAATAATGGTATTCAATTAGTATCTTGGTATTGTTTCAATTCGTTATTAACAGATTGCAGCACATAACCATTCTAAAGTGTGTTCTGTAGCAGTTTTGATATGATCTTTATCAAAAATGACATCGTTTACCATCTCAAGAAAAAAAGCTAAGTTTTCAAAGTTATTCCCAGCTTCCCAGTTTATGTTAATTGCTGATTTTATTTCTTATAAAACGTCTTTTTAAATATTATATCGTAGGCAGAAAGAAATTTAGTGAAAAAAGTGTACTCTCTGGGGTCTATCGTAACTTTTAAAGGACGAATTTTCTTTCCTTAATAAAAAAATTATTTTTTTCATAATATTTTTTAAATTATTTTTCCTGTCCATTAAACACAGTTTGTAACCAGTATACAAAATATCTTTTGAAAAAAAAAATGTCAGGCATTAATGGGATAATCTATTGCCTTTAAGCTACTAGTAAAAGAATTTTTAAGTTATATTTTTTTTAAATACAATTATTTTTCATAAAAAGTTGACTTAACGGGTTTTGACCTTAAACGACTCATGTGTGAATTGAATCAAGGCCGTATCCAGACTTTAGTTTCGGGGAGGGTTTTACCAAACCTCTTTCTCGTGAAATCTATAAAGTCAATAAAATTTGATTTGATGTTTTATATTCTGTTAATTTTTGTTACAATAGATGTTAAAAGGGTATTTACCCGAAAGATGTAAAAAAAAAAGTCTTGATAGATGAGCTTACTCATATACGCGCATTCGAAGGAGTACTTTGGAAATTTTTATCTTACGAGACTTATAAGATGTGTTAAATATAGAGTTTGGTTCTTATAAATTTGAAGAATTTCGTTGGTTTTTTAGTGGTACTAACAAGGGAAAGGTGTATTGTTAAGACATCATGTTCGCAATAACTACAATAAAAATAAATACTGCAGAAAATTCACTGAATGTGTACAATTATTCAATAATGATAATTCCAGTTTTCAAATAGTTTCAAAGTAAATAAGAAAATTAAAATAAAATAGCAAAATTTTTCTCAATGAAAAACTATAAAAAGAATTTTTATAATACTTTTGAAAAATTTCGGAGGGTGTTTGAACCCTAAAAACCCACCCCTTTAAATGCTGCCCTGAATTGAATAAACACGTTTATGCTTTAAAAATTAAAAGCAAAAAACGGTATGGATGTATATATATATATATATATATATATATATATATATATATATATATATATATCTGTGGCTTGGTTCTAAAAGGGCCTAAGTCAAAAATGTTAGTTTCGAGAAAAAGGCGATGAAAGATATTTGAGATTTTTTAGAATGCTATAACTTTTTTATATTAAGATTCCCATTATTATTTTTTGGTATTTGTTTATTGTTAGTGTAAAGAAACATTATTTTATCATATGAAATTTTTTATATATTATATAAATTATATACTATATATTATAAATATACAATATATATATATTATTATATATTATATAGACATTGGCCTTTGTAAAATTAGAGTTTTACTAAATTGGAAACTTTTGATGTAAATAACACAGAATGTGAAAAAATTGACATTGGCCCTTTTAGAACCAAGCCACAGATATACAAGGTGTTCCATTGTTCCAAGTTAACCTTCATGACCTCTATTTCCTCAACCGTTCGTCCTAGATGCATACTTCCATGTGCAAAATTGCTCGAAATGAGGAGGAGAGTTAAGATATGGAAAGTTTGAAGCGAAAAAAAAAATAATTGGTTAAGAAATAAAAAATTTATCTTTTTATAGGGGCTCCGGGCCCCCAAACTTATATTTAGGAAAAGAATTTCCATTGAAAAATAATACTAACACAAAAAAAATGACATTTGTGCGATCAAAATCCATGGAGAAATGAAACATGAAACTTTATGACTTATACCACTTTACACTAGCGTTATTTTAAGTGATTTTGGGGGCCATATACACGCTAAATTTGCCACATTCAGAATTTTTTAATAACAAAATATTCTTTATTTTCCTAAAATATATTTAACTGCAAAAGTTATTTAACATGGGAATTAAAATACGAGCAAAATGTTTCGAATATGAAAATTTTCTGGAGGGCACAGTGACCTTTTGTGACCTCTCATTGTAGTGCTCCTGAAGATACTTCACAGTATTTACTTCTTCCAATATTTCAAGTCAATACTAGCTAATACAATAGTATGTACAGTACATTCAATAATTCCCTCAGTAATGGTTAATTGTTTTTTGAGTTAATTGCAATTAAAAAACTAAAAATTCTGAAAATTCAGACGACATTAAAAAAAAAGTGTTGTTAATCTTTTTCTCTTTCTCTATGCGTGTATATATATATATATATATATATATATATATATATATATACAGGGCCGGATTACTAAATAGGCAACGTAGGCAGTTGCCTATGGGCCCCGGGGTTTTAAAGGGCCCCCGAGAAATCCTGAAGATATCCTTTTTTAACTTTAGATGGCACTGAGCTAAACGTTAAGAAAATTATTTGATGCAATATGCGAATAGAATTTAACCCAAGTGTTTTTTAACAATTTTTTTCAATTTTTATCTGCTTAAAACTCTTACTTGGAATGGTTTACATACATTTTAGGCTTAAAATAGATAGCCGTTGCCATATTTATTAAGTTAGTTAACGTCCTGTTTTTGGGACATTAGGCAGATATGTGCGCAAAATACGACCTTACTTGACTTTATTTTTGCAAAGTAACTTTACAGAAGGCATCTGTGATCAATTTTAAGCAAATCATTTTAAAATGGTTTAGTTTTATGAAAAATAAGTTCGCAAAAAAAGTTAAATAGAAGAACTATTTAACTTGTGCAAAACAGCTTTTGTAAAGTAATATACCCGTTACAGGTTTTTGTATGCAGTAGCTAACAAGCGTCCCGTTTTTAGGCTACTGGACATAAATGGGTTAAGTAAACGTTCTCATCACCAGGGCAACTTCTTTCTCATCACCAGGGCATAATTTCCACCAAAAAAGGTGCAAGAACCCAAAAGTACCCGCAACTTATTTTATAGCTTGAATTGAATGAATTTCGCCCAAAATATTGAATTTCGTAAGTGAAGGAGCTTTACTCACTATGCAAATTGTTGGGTTTTCTAACATATATTTTGTAGTTTTATTCATATTTTGTTTCTTGCAAAGTCGCAATGCAAATTTTTCATACTTGTTACGCATTTCCCGACCATAGACACGTGCGTGCCCAGGCCGCCGCATCAAGCTTAAGTTTGGCCACTTTGGATCCAATTCATAACTTTTACTTTCAATTTTTCATTGTTGCGAAGTAGGGTTACCAGAACAAAGTTTCGGACATTGCCAAACTTTGCCAAATTTACCTGCCGCTAATAATTGCTCACATTGAAAAATAACCAAAACGTGATTTACTTGCCAGAAAAGACAACCACTCATCAACCGCCAGGAAAGACGTAACATGAGCTGGATCCAAAGTGGTGAAACTTAATCTTGATGCGTCGGCTCGTCTATATAGGGGCCATAGTCATAGTATGACGAACTTTCTGTCCATTTGATTGGCCGCCGTTCTATCATCGGAAAATGCAACTAGCTGTATGCAGATTAATTCGCTTTATATAAGGTAGTTTGCAGGAATTTAGTTGCTTTTTCGTTCTTCTTATTTCTTCGACTTCATGTATACGTATTCCTTTTATTTTGCTCAGTCGAGTTGGCTGCAAGATTAACCCATGTAAATGTCTGTCAATAAATGTTATTAAAATTTAAAAATATTCTCGTTATTGCACAAGCTCCAACTCTGCTCGGGCACTTAAAAATACGATGGACTTTTAATTTCCCCATCGAAAATTTAATATCTAAGCCTTGCTCACCATTAACACTATTTATACCTGTAACATAATCCATCATTTAAATGATTAAAATATATTTGCGCAATATATATATCAGTTATTTAAAATCTCATTTGTCAAATCCATATGGTAAATGGGCCCCCTCATTTCAAATGCCTATGGGCCTCCAAATCTTTAATCCGGCCCTGTGTATATATATATATATATATATATATATATATATATATATATATATATATATATATATATATATATATATATTTAGGTGTTTTTTTATATGAGGTCCGCCCTCGGGCGTGCACGAAGTCAGTGTAAATAACAACAATTAAAAAATATTTGAAAAACGTCTAGAAAAAGTTTTGAAAAAACGTTAAAGATTCAAAATGCAATACGACAATTTTTCATAAACAACTAGAATTTCAAAAAATATCTGGGTAAGTTACTGCTTCGTCTACGGAGAGCGGGAGCAGTTGGTGAAAATAATAATTTGCAGGTTTCTGAAGAGGTCAGCTGCACACGAGTTAGCATAACAAGAAAGGATTTTAAGTTTTGAGAGGTCCAAAAGGACGAAAAAGTGAAATACTACTGCCAACTCATGAATACAACCAACCCCCCCGCTCTGACCTGCAAATAAAAGAAAGACAGATCACTTACCCAGTATTAGAAAAAAGAAGCAACACCATTATTCGTATTCCTCTTGCTCAATCCTTTTCCGTACCAAGTCGATGCGGTTCGCAGAGCTCGCTTCCATGCAACACCTCCCTCAAAACGGGTTTAAGTACAGCATATCATCAGAGTTGAAAGGAAACCGTTGCCAAAACGTAGTTGTTTGGGTGAAAAAATTATCGATTCTGCCGAAAAGATTTATTAAACAAATTAAGGTAGTAAAAGATAAACTCTGCAGGATAGTTGTTTTGGTAATATAGACCAGCAATGAATTTGTAAACCTGTTTGTTAAAATGTTTCTTATCGTTACAGATCTTGAAAAATCTGCAGAGTTGGCCGATTATGATATTTATAAAAATTTTTTTATGTAAATTACTAAACCAATGAGGCATGCACTTTGCATGAAAGTTGAAATGTTCTTTTTTATCGTAAAGATCTGTTGAAAGTTGAGAATCTCTAATTTTAAAGGAAATATCTAAAAAGTTCGCAGAATCAATTTCTTCATTGGCCTTGTTTAGTTGTAGTGTTTGTGGGTAAACAAGTTTAAATTCTTCTTCCATATTTTTATTAAAGACGAGGATATCGTCGATATACCTGAAAATGCTGATCCTTTTATTATATTTAACAGTATAGTTAAATTCATAGTAAAAAAGATATAAGTTAGCAGCTGTGCTGGAGTAATTTGTACCCATGCCAATTCCATGTATTTGTTTAAAAGTGAAATTATTAAAAGTGACAAAATTGTTGAAAATGCAATAATGGCAAAGACTGTCGAAAAAACTTCTATCGATACCAAGTTCCACTCCGATATAAAAAGAATCGTAAATTTTCATGAGAGTAACGTATAAGTCTTCTAGTGGAATGTTGCAAAATAGATTCTCAAAATCAAAAGTATATATTGATGTGGGTGATGAATTCATTTTACTCTTGATTTCATAGCTATTATCGATGCACCAGAAATAGCTCGAGAGCTTATATTTGTTTTTCAAAAAGGTGTAAATTTGCTTCAACATAGATTGAAGTTTGACGTTAATGCTTTTTCCGAAACTGTTTGTGGTTGAACAAATAAATCTAAATTTGATCGGGGATTTGTGAAACTTGGGAGTCATAAAGATAAATGGTGTAGACTGAAAATTTGAAATTGAAAAATTAAATGCGAACCTCGATTTGCAAAGTTTTTTAAAAGCAATAAACTGCTTTAAGACGATTTCAGTGCTAAGGTTAGACTTACTATAATAAAAAGATGAATTAAGTTCTTGTAAGCTTGTACTTATATAAAATTGTTTTCATATGATACCGTAGTTATTTGCTGCTTTATCAATGGGAACAAAAATGAAAAGATCTTTTAATTTCTGTATATATTCAACATCATGTTTGTCAAGTTTTTGATACTGATATTCATTACTGTTTATTTTTGCAGTTAAGAAGGTTTTAAATTCAATGATAACATTGTCCTTCCATTCTTGAAAGGCTTCAAACGGCGTTGAATTTGCGTAAGCAGTATTTTTTATGAAATTGTCCAAGTTCTGTATGAAAATCCTAACTACCTTATTAAAATTACATTTGGTGTTTAACCTGAATTTCGTTCCGAAATTCATGAGATTTTTAACGTTTGCATTTTTTATAATGTTTAAATTGCCAGTGATTACGTGTTTATGAACAGGATCAGAAAAACTATTAAAATCATTGTCCATACATTTACAAGGAATATTGCTTGGTGTGTTAGAAAAAGCTATCTCACGGTAGTTAAAAATCCCTTTGCAGAAAGGTTTTGGATATTTAAAAGCTGCAATAATATTTTTATTCTGTACGGGAAAAAAGGTAGTTGAATTGTTTAGAATTTTACTAAAAGGAATGCTTTCGAAACTTTTCTGTTGAAATAATATTGGAAAATAGATATTATTCCTTAATGGCAATTCAGCTTTAATACGATAATTAATGAGATCAAAAATTAAGTCCTTACATTGCTTATTTACAAACTTGTATTTCGAACAACTTGTTTTCAATTTCTTCAGAGTGGAAGTTTTTAATTTAAAAATACTGTTTTTAATTTGACCGACGTTAAAATGGTTTATAAAATTGCTTTCTGTTTCTTTGCACCATTGCGTTAAATTGATGTTGTTTATGCGTTTGCTGTTTTTGTGAGAGCCTCTATGCCCCCTATTAATTACGGATTTGCTGTTGAAATTTCGAAGTAATTTGAAGACATTGATAATATCGTTTGTATTTAAAAAATTAAGATTTGTATTAAGACCGTAAGGATATAAGGTTTTATGCTTAAAAATGAAATTATTTTCAGCTTTGAGTCGTTCGTCAGTGTCTTCTATTAAAGCTAGTATATCAATTTTTATATTATCAAAGGAATGTAAACGAAAATGATTAATTTCAAATGATGGATGGACAGCTTTATTAATTTGAGAACGATGTAGGTTTATTCTTAGGTGTAGTTCATTGGAAGTTTGTCCGATGTAGCATTGCATACAGGTCAAACAAGTAATTTTGTATATGACATTGTTATGTTTGCAAAAAGGGATTTGGCCGTTCGGCGTTCAACGCCGAACGGTTCAACGCCGAACCGATTCAACGCCGTTTGAAGCCTTTCAAGAATGGAAGGACAATGTTATCATTGAATTTAAAACCTTCTTAACTGCAAAAATAAACAGTAATGAATATCAGTATCAAAAACTTGACAAACATGATGTTGAATATATACAGAAATTAAAAGATCTTTTCATTTTTGTTCCCATTGATAAAGCAGCAAATAACTACGGTATCATATGAAAACAATTTTATATAAGTACAAGCTTACAAGAACTTAATTCATCTTTTTATTATAGTAAGTCTAACCTTAGCACTGAAATCGTCTTAAAGCAGTTTATTGCTTTTAAAAAACTTTGCAAATCGAGGTTCGCATTTAATTTTTCAATTTCAAATTTTCAGTCTACACCATTTATCTTTATGACTCCCAAGTTTCACAAATCCCCGATCAAATTTAGATTTATTTGTTCAACCACAAACAGTTTCGGAAAAAGCATTAACGTCAAACTTCAATCTATGTTGAAGCAAATTTACACCTTTTTGAAAAACAAATATAAGCTCTCGAGCTATTTCTGGTGCATCGATAATAGCTATGAAATCAAGAGTAAAATGAATTCATCACCCACATCAATATATACTTTTGATTTTGAGAATCTATTTTGCAACATTCCACTAGAAGACTTATACGTTACTCTCATGAAAATTTACGATTCTTTTTATATCGGAGTGGAACTTGGTATCGATAGAAGTTTTTTCGACAGTCTTTGCCATTATTGCATTTTCAACAATTTTGTCACTTTTAATAATTTCACTTTTAAACAAATACATGGAATTGGCATGGGTACAAATTACTCCAGCACAGCTGCTAACTTATATCTTTTTTACTATGAATTTAACTATACTGTTAAATATAATAAAAGGATCAGCATTTTCAGGTATATCGACGATATCCTCGTCTTTAATAAAAATATGGAAGAAGAATTTAAACTTGTTTACCCACAAACACTACAACTAAACAAGGCCAATGAGGAAATTGATTCTGCGAACTTTTTAGATATTTCCTTTAAAATTAGAGATTCTCAACTTTCAACAGATCTTTACGATAAAAAAGAACATTTCAACTTTCATGCAAAGTGCATGCCTCATTGGTTTAGTAATTTACATAAAAAAAAATTTTTATAAATATCATAATCGGCCAACTCTGCAGATTTTTCAAGATCTGTAACGATAAGAAACATTTTAACAAACAGGTTTACAAATTCATTGCTGGTCTATATTACCAAAACAACTATCCTGCAGAGTTTATCTTTTACTACCTTAATTTGTTTAATAAATCTTTTCGGCAGAATCGATAATTTTTTCACCCAAACAACTACGTTTTGGCAACGGTTTCCTTTCAACTCTGATGATATGCTGTACTTAAACCCGTTTTGAGGGAGGTGTTGCATGGAAGCGAGCTCTGCGAACCGCATCGACTTGGTACGGAAAAGGATTGAGCAAGAGGAATACGAATAATGGTGTTGCTTCTTTTTTCTAATACTGGGTAAGTGATCTGTCTTTCTTTTATTTGCAGGTCAGAGCGGGGGGGTTGGTTGTATTCATGAGTTGGCAGTAGTATTTCACCTTTTCGTCCTTTTGGACCTCTCAAAACTTAAAATCCTTTCTTGTTATGCTAACTCGTGTGCAGCTGACCTCTTCAGAAACCTGCAAATTATTATTTTCACCAACTGCTCCCGCTCTCCGTAGACGAAGCAGTAACTTACCCAGATATTTTTTGAAATTCTAGTTGTTTATGAAAAATTGTCGTATTGCATTTTGAATCTTTAACGTTTTTTCAAAACTTTTTCTAGACGTTTTTCAAATATTTTTTAATTGTTGTTATTTACACTGACTTCGTGCACGCCCGAGGGCGGACCTCATATAAAAACACCTAAATATTTAGAATGCATTTAATGCTCTAGCTGCAATTATGCGCTGATTGAATGTAGAATATCTTATTTTCACATTTCACCCATATATATATATATATATATATATATATATATATATTATCATTGTATCTTTTAAGTTTCAGCAGATCTGACCTACTTACTGAACACATTTAAAAAAAAAAAAAAAAGCATAAAAATGAGCTGCAAAAAAAATTACTTTCTTGAAAACTAGACAAGAAACCAAGCCGCTTTTTTTAACATAAATTTACACATATGCAAGTATCATAATATATTTTTTTTTCCATAGTGATGCCATTTTGAGTTAAATGCAATCACAAAAACACAAATTTTGAGCATTTGAAAGATATCAGGGTTTTTTTTCTCTTTAAAAACATTAAACCTCAAACAAATTTTGTACTGGATATTTTCTTCATAGTACAAATTTTCAGTATGTGTTAAATTTATTACATGGTGCTGCATTTGGTTGAAATAATGTAGGCTGAAATCGCGCAAAAACGGATTAAAAACCATAGTTTGATGCCGCTTAACTGAAGAAAGCAAGAATCCCCAACCAAAATAAGTATGAAGTCACCATCATCAGACAGAATACAATCAATAAGTATAAACACAACCGCGAACTGATGTTTCTGTAAAGATCTATTATAGTACACTGAAATGTGGTTGTTAGTCGTTTTGCTTCGAAGTTTGGGAACCTCGAAGTTTTGGGAGTGGAGGGCTCAAAATTTCAGAATTTCTCCTCATGACTTACTTTCACATATTAAAAAAAAGTAGAAATAAAATAATGTTACTACCAAAATTCCTCTTTGGTGTCTGAGTTTCAAAATAACGGCTCGTAATATTGAGCAGGTTTTCTTCAGTTTTCGTTTCGTTTCGTTTCGTTTGGGGCTATATGCCCAGGTTTTTGATGAGGACTACAATCTAGTGTCTTGCCTCCATTACGCATGATTTTTATTACATATATCTTGTACAGACAATGTTTGAAAGAGTTACATCACAAAGGAGGGATAGTACATCCGGAGCGAGGGTGGGAGTCGAACCCACCGTCTCAGAGTTATCGGCTACACGCCTTAGACCGCTCGGCCACTGAGACCCCTTCTTCAGTTTTGGGACAATAGATGTAATAACACTATTAAAATATAAGTGGGGCACTTAACTGTAAATCAATTTTAATTGTAAATCAAAGAAATGACTGCAAAAGTTCTGAATGACTGCAATGGTTTTCTACGCATGAAAAGCATTTCGTAATTTCTCTTTTTCCAACCCAAACGTAAATGAACTCTTCTGTGGTCAAGCGTCCTATTAGAAGAGCCGTACAATTCACAGGCTTTAGAATATATCGTCGCAATGTAGATGCGACCAAGAGATTTAAGCAACTCAAAAACAACCGGAACTCCACTTTGAAGAATTAAAATAAACTCTAAGTATGTATTTTAACTTTCGCCGACGATCTCAGGTCAGCGCGTGTTTTGAAATTGTCTCTCCTCTCCAATCGTCATCGTATGTAAGGCGTGTCAGCGGGTATTAGCGTAGTGTCAAGGTGACCGGCACAGCAGTCAAAGTGTCAAGGTATCCGGGGAATGAAAGTGGAGTATCAAATCACAATCATTTTGGTAGCTTCGTGTTAACGTTTAATGAGCTAATTGGGATACCGCAATACCCCCATTTTATTTAGTTGATTTATCAATTAATTTATTTCATTTTTTTTTTTTTTTTTGAAATGGAAAGGTATTTGATAAGTATATGATGAAGTGTTGAAAAATCTCAGGTCAAGTGTTGACTCAGAACTTTAAAGCTTTAAGAAGAAATATTGTTTCACAATTCTACAGGAGATGAGTATATTTGAAAATTAATTAGACTTTTGAAATTATTTAAATCTTGTTTACACTCAATAGTACGTGAAGCGATATAATTTTGTCATTTATTTATATTCTGACAACGAGGAAGACGAGGATTATGAAATTAGAATTATTTGATAATAGTTGAGGTCTACTTTCTCATCTCACAACTGGTGTATGGTTACAACAAAGATCCTCCATACATGTTATGGTGAATGAAGTTCATCAAATTTGTCTTGTTCCTGAAGTCTTCTAAGTTCCTATTACAAATCAATGCTCGGGGTTGTTCGGCTCCTGGTATGGATAAAAAAGATTGAGAGGTCTTCAATACCCAACTCAACGACCAAAGAAGGGGTTAAACCCTTCTTTGGTCGTCAAGGAAAGATTCAAACAACATTTGTATCATCTTTTGTGAGAATGTTTGGACAAAAATTGTCTGAAAAGTCTCTTATGTGATCTACCAGTTACTGTCGACCCTGCTTAAACGAATATTGTCTGTTCCAAGAAATATTATTCGAATTAACGGGGCATTTGCTTAAGCCTTTAACGTTGCGTCTATCGCATAGGGAATATTCTGTTCCGGAATGTTTTATTCGTATAATCAGGTAATTCGTTTATCCGTTACCCGATTAAGCGGGCCGATAGTATTTTTGTTGTTGTAGTTTTTGTTTCAGCTCTATCTAAGAAATTGTTATTATTATTATTACTTCAATTGCTGCGTAAAAATTAATTAACTATTTTCTCCGTTTTTGATATTGTTGGAGAATTGAGCTAATATTGTAAATTTTCGAAAAATTTATCAGCAATACTCTATCGAAATTAAGAATAAGTTTTGCTGCAGACATTAAATTTTTATTTATTAAATTAAGCCAAAAATATAAACTTCTTATAGAATTTTACTCTTCAATCAGAAGAAACATTTCCCTGAGCAATTCGGACCTTTGCCTGTATAAGGTCTGTGGTGAGTACAAAACTGCATCGAATGACGTCATGCGGAGCAATAAGAACAACACTGCCCTCGTTTCGGTGACTAAACATCCCCTTCCAAACATCCCCATAAATATTAGCCACCAAAAACCTCTTTGGGTTACATGCCAATGTTGCGCGGCACAACTAACAAAAGCGTATTTCTCGTAAGAGAAGCAAAAAGCGATTCTTCGATTTTTCCTTGTATCCTGGTTAATATCTTACCCACATCCTAGCTTCGTGACGTCAAAGGGATTGAGCCAATCGAGTAGCAGCATTGGCGAAACCGCTATCGGATGAGATTCCTATATTTTGTTTCATCGCGGTTTTGGCGTCTTTTTGAAATTTGCAAATGTCACTGGCCTTTTTACTTTGCACGATAAGATTTGTTTTATCAAGTAGCTCGCTATATTTCTTTCTTTCTTTCTTTATTTTGTCCATCTTTTTTTTTTTTTTTTTTTAAATTTTTAATCACGGCCGGCATTTAGGGGTGACAGAGGAGGTCGATTGCCCCGCTCTTTTTGACTCCCCCCCTCTCCCTGGACGAGGCTGTTTTTAACGTAAAATACAATTTTCAGTTCACGTTTAAAATCAACGACACGGGATCGACACAGATAAAAACGTTGACTAGAAAAGTGAATTTATGGTAAATTTATGCTGATTTTTTTTTCTACCACTTTCGAAATCCTTGCAGTGAGGTTTAAAATTAAAATTTATTTTCATAATATTATGTTTACTTTTTAAACTCTAATGAAAGTAATAAAATGACCCCCCTTTTTTGAATGTACATTTATACTGTTAACGCGTACTGCAAATCCGTTATTTCAAAGCTTTACTCCAAAGGAGAAGGGGTGTGGGGTGTAAAGGATATATACTCAATGCATTTTTTAAGGGGAAAAAAGAAAAACAACAACAAAATACATGCACAAACGCACATTACATTAGCTTATAAACTGAATTTTTAAATGGAATCTGGAGTATGGTGGGGGTATAAGCCCCCACCGTTCTGGTCCCTAAAATGCTGGGACTGGATGGGTCCATCATATATCAATTTTTCCCGGGGGGAGGGCGTAAAGGCTACAGCAATAACTTTTATCGGAAAGCAACGAAAACTACGCCTGACGTATACATTTAAAAAAATAATTTTTCAAGGCGAGGGGGGTGATTCACCCCCCCCCCCCTTTCTCTAAATAAGAGGCCTGGTCCTGGACGAATAGACACCGTTGCCTCCTAACGATTACCGTTTTCATTACAAGTGAATGAGTGACTATTTTAGAACAAGTGATAATCAGGTATGATAAATTTACTAAAAATGTTTAAGGTAAAAATAATTTGGCAAAAGTAATGATATGAAAGATAATTATTATGAATAATAATGAAAGACTACAAAACAAGTAATGAATGAATTGATAAAGAAATAAAATTAAAAATACCCAAAATAGAGAAAGAGAGGGAAATTTCTTCCTAGAAAAGAAAATTTCTTAAAGAGTAATCTGTTTTTCCATTGCTAGAACTAATGGTACAACCAGAAATGGCTAAAATAGTTTCCAAGTCCTTTTAATATTTTTAGAAGCCCGACAGGTAGTTTTATTTATCAGCGCTTCATCCCTGTAAATGTAGCTTTACTATAGTAAATGTATTGTGGGGGAAAAGCCGCACTTACTCATATTATCGGCATGAATATTTTTACGCGTTAGATTAGATTACGCGGTATAATATAGATTAACATGAACATTTTTGAGCTTTCTATAATTTTTTTAATCTCTAATTCATAACTGCCTTCCCTTTGTTGACTGTTATACTGCATCGATTAACATAAAACTGAGAAAAAGCCCCAAAGTACTCTATAGCTACGAAACCCAAAGTGTGTTCCACGGAACCCTAAATAACCACTTCTACATTTATCCAATATTAGTTGTATAAAAAATTAAAAAAGCTTCCAAACAGTGATTTTACAGTTAATGGTGTTCATACAATGAGCAGCATACAGTGTTTCTAACGTATTTTGTAAAATCTGTACTATGTATATAAAAAAAAGATATGTAGGTGTGATGTATGTAGGTATGTGTGTACGTTTCTTTTGCAAATCCGGTTTACATCTGGTCTTTGCCAAATTAGACACAAGGGCTCTTTGGTGCTCACTTATTCTAATAGGCGCTTTTGAAATTTAAAAAAAATCCAAAGGTGTCTAAATTTAAATTTTGAGTTGTAAAATTGCTTTTCTCTGTACGCTAACGGAAAATTTTACATCATTTTTTTTTCTTATTCAAGCCTGATTGTAGAACATGTGTCACTGACGCGACTTTCTTTTCGAGGTAGACCGTGCAACGCCGGACAATTCAGCTAATAAAAATCAGAAGTTAAAAGTTATAATCTTCCCAGAAAAATTGAACCTTTTACAATATCTTTTGCAGTCAAATTAGATACTATGACACGAGTTAACTCACGTGGTTAAAAGTTACTCAAAATGAATTTTTAAAATCCTGTATGTTTTCTAAAAATCTTCCCTAAGAAATAAGCAGATTTTTTTTATTTTATTTGAGACTTAGAATCTTATTTAACTTTATTTAAGTTTATGTATCTCTATACTGCAAAAATTAAATTGTTGTTACAGTATAATACTGGAAGCAGATGTTCTAACTTAAAATTGTAAAATGCACAGTAATAAACTGAAAAATTAGCAATTTTACTGTTTACTGCTGTAAAATTAGCACTTTTGCAGTTTATTACCCTAAAATTAACTGTATTATACTGTAAAAAACAACAGTATAATACCGCAGCAGAGGTTCCAGTTTAAAACGGTAAAATGCACCAGTACTAAACTGTAAAATCAACAATTTTACAGTAATTACAATTAACAATATTACTTTTTAGTTTATTACCATAAAATTTGCTATTTTTACAGTTTATTACAATAAAATAAGTTGTATTATAATATAAAAAATCGTTTATTTTCTGCAGTGTGCCGTTTTCAATAACCGTATCTCATTTTTCAAAATATTTTGTTTATTCTTATCTTGACATCAGATATCTTCATCTGACCTTTTATTTCTGCAGTTCCGCTTTTTAGCTCTTTTCCTAATTCCCAACACGTTCTCACTTTACAATCACCATTTTTATTTCAGATACGTTTTTTAGCGTCTTCCTCTTATCGATATGAAATTCAGAGATCATCGATAAGTGTTAAAAATCTCAAGGTTTGTTACGAATAACGAACATTTTTCGCTCATTTTTTGGATGTTTTTTGATATAAAATGTTTTATTCATTTAAAAATGTTATATTGGAAATATTTCGATCAGGAAATTGCGAATAGCGCTCATTGTGACCTTTGTTGTTTATCATTTATAAGACGTGTAGAACATTTTAGATAACAATGTTAATGTTCCTTACCACATATGGGAACGAATAGAGTTAGGTTTTTGGTTTTTGCCATTATTCATTTATTTTTGACGTATTGAAAAAAAAAAAAGTAGAAGTTTGTTTCAAGCAAAATATAATGAAAATGATCAAGTGAAATGAAAACGACAACTGATAAAGTTTTTTGGGAACTTTGAAAAGCAATGCAAACATACCCCCCCCCCTTCTATTTGAGCTTTTCTGTCGAATTTCAGAACTTTATGTAGTTAATTTGTTATATTATTCTTTTTATTATAACTAATGAAATTTTTGTTACTATTTTTAGAACTTAATGTTTTAATTTTGGGTAATTTGTTTCTATTTAAAATATCTTAAATAAAGCGAGCAATTATTTTTTTATTCATTGCTACTGTTGTAAGAGCTTCTGTACTTCATCATATTTTTCATTTTGTGCAGTTTTGAGAAAAATATTTTGCTGTCGATCCCTTTTTTTTTTTCATGGTTCAGTATTGGTATTTTTTCCTCTCTTTTAACAATAAATATTTTGTTTTATTTTAAATACAAAAAATATACCCCCTTAATAAAAATACATCAAATTACTTTTTTTTGTAAATAAATCTAAAAACTGTTAGAGCATTCATTGCCTCTCGATTTCGATATTAATAGTACGAAGTAAATTAAGATTTTTCACCGTTTAATCACACAAAACTGCAGCTTCTTGTGTTTCGGGGTTACAAGGAACTCATTTTTCAATGCAACGAAGTGTAAGCTGTAGGATGAAAAGTCATCCGAGCCTTTCTCACAGGACTTTTCATTCTAAAGCTTACACTTCGTTGCATCGAAAAAGAGGTTCATTGAATCACAGAAACACATCTCTACCATAAGCTGTAATTTCGTACAATAAAACGTTGAAAAACCTTAGTTTAATTTTCTAGCACGAAGGTTTTTTGTTAAGTTTTTCTTCACAGCACGAGTAGTATGAAAAATATTTTCCTTCAAATACATTGACATTTTCCTCTGAATGGATTCATTTTTTACAATTAATCCGCATGTAAAAATAGATTTTTTTAAAAATTAGCACATGATCTATTGTCTGAAACGCCACATGAACGCAGTAATAACGGCCCGAATTTTGAACAATCATTAATCTTAATCAAACTGTCAAAATATCTCGAATTCCTAATGCCAATAAACACTGCAAAAACTTCTGGCAACGAATCAAAACCGTGTTGGCGACAGTTTGACGGAAACGCTACGGCAACCCCAATCATCCCTGACCGACTTCATCCACAAGCCTCCGTTTTTCACCAATCTTGAACAAGGAACTCCTGGGAGAGCAGCCGTAGGGAGTTAATCCGCAATGCCCGGATCTAGCAACAGCAACTTGCAGTAATCAAAACGGAACTGAAACAGTTTTTTGGTCACCTGCATTATTAACCCCTGTCTGAGTACAATCGAACGCCACGGAAGTACTCGGGTTCAAAGGAATCGGGGATTCAGTACTAGTACATGTGTCTTGTGGACTGCAGAGCATATCAGTGGATTCCCTCCTGAACTGTAGTCAAGCTTACGCTATGTGCAAGTCCGCTGATTGCCAAATGAAGTTTTTCGACAGTGCAGATTTAGAAATTGCTCTGAAGCAGTGGAACGACCTGAAGATGAAGTTTAGTTGTACGTCAAGAGAATTGGTAAGTCAACCGATAGATAATTAAATTTTGCTGTCATTGTTAGGTCAACTTTTTTATGGAAAATTTTCTCCGGATTTTTTAAATTAAGATCATCTTGGTATTAAATTATTAGGCAAAAGTAGAAACACTATAAGCTCTCTCAAATAAGTTTATTCATCGATATTGATACAAAAAAAAATCTTAGTGAAGAAAAACTTAAGTCCAGTTTCCCTCTAAATAGTTCTTGGTATTAATTTATTCGCAGAGCTCAAATTTCCACCTTTTCGGCAAAAATTTCTGAAAATAAAAATGTGCCATTCGGTACATTACTAATTATTTACTACTCAGTTTGTATTTCGCAGTTATTTGTTGCGCTTAAATTTTAGATTTTTTTTTCTTCATAAATCGTAGCTACTCTTCTGAACATAGATAATTTTTCCCTCATTTTTTTTCAACTTCTTAAAAGAATATTTTATCATTATGATTTTGTTTAAACGGAAACTGCAATGCATCAAGCCTCTTAAACCAATAGTTATTTTTATAATTTCCAGTGACTTATCAAAGGAGCGAGCCAGGGCCCTTGTCCCAGGCGGCAGCTCAATTTGGGGCAGCAAATTCACCCTATTTCTCTGTGTATTTTTTTTCTCTTATTTGTTGTAACTTGATGTAAAAACTTAATGAAAAAAAGGTGTAAGGGGTAGTTTCAAGATTTGGCCGGTTCAGAAAATTCGAAGATCCGGCACTGGTAGTTCCGACTTAGGGTTCAATATTCACTTGAAAATCTGAGTTGTTTCACCCTTTTCTCTGTCCTTTTCTTCTCCTTTTTCACCCTTCATCTTTCTTCTATTATTTGAAAATTATTAATTTCAACATTTATTGAGGGTTAAAGCATTTTCTGATTTTACAACACTTACTCTACGCTCCATATAATATTTTAAGTGTTGAGTTTTGTTATAGTTATTTGGATATTATTCTGGTCAGCAAGGCTCACTTCAAATAATTTTTAGTTTCAAGGTCTAAATAAAGTAATGAAGATATTTTAACTAAAAAGAGGAACTTTTAATTAAAGCCGAATTCATTAAAATTGTACTGTAGTATTGTGAATCGGATTTACTTAACTAACAATAGCGATGACATTTAAGACTTGGACAAAATTTCCTCCTCAAAAAATAGTAGAACGTCACATGTTTATCATCGACCGCTGCGTTTCTCGAACTTTTACGTTGGTTGAGTATTAAAATTGGTGAAAATATTTCGTGGATAAAAAAATATGAATACAACTGACCTTAGGTATTGAAGTACTAAGCAGTTACGATTAACATTTTTATTATCTTTTATTTACTACAATACTTGTAGAGTTTGGTAAACTTGTGTAGGATTGAGTAAAATACTTATTTCACAGAAAAAAAGGAAAGAAAAATCTCATAATCATGATCTTATTCCCAAAATGTAGCAGAAACTTTGGGGAATCTGTATAAAGAAGTACAACAAGCTCTAAATTTTATATTTTTTTTTACAAATTTTCAAGTAGGTTTTCCAAATTGTCACCTAAATTGAAAAATTTATTTTCTGCGTAATACAAATTGTTTTCAGTCACTATAACTGTCTTATACTGATTACTCAAATAATCCTGGAATTCATTTTTATTTGTATGCAAACTGCTTCATAGCTTTCAATCTCGAGGTCTTTCTTCAAATTATCTAAAAATACCACCACGAACCAGCTGACCCGTATTTCAGACAGCTTTAAGCCACTGCAAAGATTTCTCTCTCAAATTAGAATATTTGCTTAACCTTCAGCCATCTCTTTCGGCGAACAACAAGCATGGATACGTACTCTGAATGGCGCTGACAGTTGCAAAAGTTGTTTATTTCCAAAAAGAGGCGACGAAAGAGCAATGGCAGATTTTTATCTCTCCCAATGGGCCAACGAACTATTTAATGAAATGAAGGTCGGCTACAATATCGCACTTTGTCGGTATCTTGTTTTGTTCGCTCAAGCAGTACTTTCTAACATTTTTTTTTCCTCTTGCGTAGCTTTTTGATTAATTGTTCTTTATTGTGTGCCCCTACCTTCAACCCGGTGGTGCAATCATAATTTTTTTTCGTTCTGAACCGGGGGGTTCGTTGGTTAAATCTTTCCTGCTTATTGTGTATTGCTACACTTGGGATTGGAAATTAACGCGAAGCCAAGGGTGGATGCAGACATTTTTAAAGGGACGATTGATTTTTCTGTACTTAACCCGTATAACGTATTCTGAATTTCAATTTTAAAGTTTCGAACCTTATCTCTTCAGTTAACTAAGAGCAAGATGGCCTGCAATTTTTAGGACTTCAAATTCCGAAACTTTTTTAGGGAGGAACACTGAATTCTCTAACACCATCGATTTGCGTTTTGATAGTTTTGTATAAGAAATCTGTCGGTTGGGTCGTTGTCTAGTCTCAATGAGGGGGTAATCGTCCCCCCCCCCCCCCCCGCGCGAGGACGTTTTTGAAAAACTTTTAATCATACTTCCCCTTTTGTTGCAACTGCAAAGTGTCGCAACTGCAAAGGCCCTCTTGACCATAGGCGCTCCGAAGGGAACGTATACAAGCAGGGCCTGATTACTGATTAGGCCAACCAGGCCATCCCCAAATGGCTAGAATTGCTACAATCAATGGCTAAAATTGTTTTATCCAATGCCTAAAATTGTAAAGCCTACGTACAGGGGCCCCCAAAAAAGTACTTGGCCTAGGGCCCGTAATTTCTTAATCGGGCCCTGTATACAAGGGAGGGTGATCGCCTCTCCCTTGAAGGACTCACCACGGGTAAATTTTCAGTATTGAAGTTCAAAAAAGGAATTTTTAGACTGTCTTTGGTGCGAGCAGAAGGGAGGTTTATGGCTCTCCTTATAAGTTTCGCAACTGAAGTCCAAAACATATGAGGTCAACATTTCGCACCCTTGCTACAAAAGTGCCACAACTCAAAAATTGTAATTTTTGAGTTATGACCGTCATTAGACGTAGTTTACACGTCTCTACCAATCTTCAAAAGAGCCGGAAGTTGCATTGAAAAATCAGCCGCCAAAGGGCAGTTATGGCGTTTTGTTGTTATCAAGATGTGTAGGACCCCTTCCATTGAAATGCCACATATTGGATTGTCGTCCAGCCGTCGTAGCGTAACGTGCGTAACTAACGTGCGTAACTAACGTGCGATCATAGTTTGAGATGTATCGGTCTTCATATTGACAAATTCAAAAAATACTAAAATGTGCCTAGTCAGCCCGGGAACAGTTTTTGCAATTCCTGGAAAACGTAGTTCTTTGAATTGTAAATAATTTGAAAACCTATAGATGTGTAGCAAAGGATACGAAAAAAATCAATCGCCCCTCCTTTAAAACATTTCTAGATCCGCCCTTGAACTTGACCTAACTCATACTGTTTACTCGATTATAATTTTTCAAAACCCCGTAGTTAGTTTGTGGGCACCTTGTCTGTTATTAGTACTGTCCATCCTTGAAAACCACGCCTAGCACTCGCGAACAGTTCCACTTAAAAAAGAGGGTAGAGATCGGTTGTGGATGATAACTCTCCGAAGTTTTCAATTTAAAACTTGCATTTGCTATATCCTTTTGACATGTTCAACTAAACTATATATTTGAAATTAGCATCGCTCCACGGTGTTTGATACGGCTCAAAATGCTTTTTATTATTCTTTCCCTTATTGTTATCTTACCTCACACCCCTAATTTGGTAAGATCAGAGAAGACCTGACGCATGCGTAAATGCGCGGAAGGTTATACCAAAGAAGATCAGACAGCACATATATTTTTGCTTTATTTTTTATTTAGAAAAAAAAAAAAAGCGCATTTTGAAGAAATGTCTTGAAGAACAATTATCATTAATCCGTTACTGAAAAAACTTCCCCCAGAAAATTCGTTCTCCAATATTCCTTGCTCTTAAAGGAGGGGGGAGATACTTTTTCGTTAAAAACAACTGATAATTACAGCTATAATAAATTCTTATGCTTAAAATACCTTCTTCAATCCAACTAAAAGACGTCATATTCAATCTCAAAAATCCATGTTTTCATCGCTGCATGTAATGTGATCCATCACTAAACTGACACACGGCGATATCAAGATCTATTTTTTATCTTAATCTTGAACAAGCATCTTAAAATAAACAAGTGCCATCCATGCATGCGTCATTGGGCGAAATAAATAAGGTAAACATAGATGTTCCAAAAGAAAGATTAGTAGTTTGCTTTCTGAGATTATCGGGATTTTTATAATTAGCTTAGCCGGCTACCTGCAGTTAAAGATAAGCTTTTATTGCTGTTTTTATTTGTTTGCTAATTATCTTTAGAAGCTTCTGTAATGATAAGATTTTATTATCTTGAAAATTAAACTAGAACAACGTCATTGACGTCGTTCAGGACGTCAGAGCTCCCCCAAAATAAATCGAATCTTATTTCTGTCTTTCACTCCTCCTGCAGTTCAAGTTCATTGCTTTGACGTAATAGTTCTCCACACATTTAAATTTAAAATTATTTGGATTGCTTTAAATTTATTTTTTAATGTATTTTGTCGTTTGGGGATGTGTATGTACTTGTATCCTTGAGTCAATGTAAAATCTTTTGATACAAATACACTGTTATCAATTTTTACCATTCGACTTTGTTTGCCTCCAACGTAAGAAAATACTTATGAGACCATTTCTTGCCAACTTACTTCCATGTGTACAAAAGACACTCTCTCATATAGTAAAACTATACTCAAATACAAAAAATGAATTTTTTTACTTTCATGCAGAAAAAAATGCACGCAATCTTACTCAGGCCCAAGAATTGCGATTTATTTCTCACACATAATACAAAGTTTGGAAGAACGATTTTTTTTTTTTTTTTTTGAATGTAGAACGCTTGAGCTTACAAAGAGTAGATCATTCCACAAATGCAAAAACATGCGACAACGCATTTTTTCGGATTTTTTTCCCCATTTTCTCCCTTCTCCAAAATTTTTCAAAATTGAATCTCTAAACACTGAGTTTTGGGCTATCTTTGATCACATTAAGGCAGGAATTCAAGTGAAACACGGACGATCGCAACTCACCAATGCAATCGCAAATTCCCAAATTTGGATAAGTTGCAATCGCTACGAGTTGCGATTCTAATGTAATTCGACTTCCAGTAGCGATTGCAATTTGCGATCGCCTCGAAGCGATTGCAATGGTGTTTCACTTGAATTCGGCCCTAAGTCGCATGCTCCTCCCCCTCTTGGATCCTGAAAACGTATTAATTTTCGACTTTTTTTTCGTATTTTTTGTTCAGGGATGGTGAGCGTTAATAGAATTGTAACGACTTGTTTATCCCACCCACGTGACTTTTAAGCATAACATGAAAACTAAGAAACATTACATTCTATTTCAAAATAAGTTTTCCCCCTTGTTGGAATTTTAGCATCAGTATTAAATAAAAAACGTTGATATTACAGGGTGCCTAATCTAATTAAATTATGAACTTTGAGCTTTTGAAAGGTTTTGCATTTATCAAATTCACCAGACGACATTTTATTTGAACTCAAATGCCCCATATCTTAACTTTTGTCCCCATTTCACTTCATTCAAAATCCTTCTTCGCACTAAAAGAAATCACCCTTACGCACTTTCTTTATAGTTTAAGAGAACAATTTCCATTTATGGGCATAACTATTTTCGTCACGTGATTTACCGTCGCAAATGCAGGTGCTCTCTTGTAAACAAATAATCGCATTCTTAAAGAATATTTTTTCCATTCTCCGTCTGTTCTCACTGTCGAAGCATTTGCTTACGTCGGTTGTTATTGCACACGTATCGGGAAAATTTCCAGAAATTGCAGACATCGTAACCAATAAGTTTTTCCACGCAGTAATTTTCTTGGTTTAAGAATTGGTTAAATCAAAAGTTTGGACTAATCATATTAGGTTTGAGACTTATAGTTAGATTTAAATTCTGAAGAAAAAAAGTGAGCCCTTCAATCTACGGAACTTTATTTTAAAAAGTCAAATTGCAACTGATTTGTAAAAATTTATTAAAAGCAGTGCGGGAGCTTAGCTCTCGTGAGCTCCCATGTTAATTATACGCTGCGAATCGCAAACTTATTGGATTAAAAAAATGTAGAATAAATGTATTTCCAGTTTAGCTAAAATGTCTTGCAATTAGTAAAATAGATTTTTCCTATGCACAGCTTATCAATAATGCTCTCCCCGTGCTCTAATATTTTGATCTGCATTGATACTAGATTTAAACTTTTTTTTTTCAAATGTGTTTTTTTATTATTATTTCATTTTTTTTATTAGTTAGCTTTTTTATGTGAATTTGAGTTATCAATTATTTTATCAATTTGTGGTTCTTCATTTTTAAATCGTAATTTATCTGTTTCTCTAATTTTATGAACATGGACTCGATATAAACATAACTGATTACTCATATTTCTTTTTTTAAATAAACATTTCAGATTAATTTATTAGAACTCATGGTCTGATTTGATTGGTTAACGTTTTCCCCTAATCAAATTTTTCCCCAAATTCGAAACTGAATTAAAAGCCTATTTATTATATTACTTCACTTAAACACTCTCCGTGGGGAGTTCCTATATTAAACATAGAATTCAATACTAGAACTTTTTGTTCTAAAAATACAAAACAAGTTCCTTTATTAGGAAAAATCTCAGGAATCTAACACTTCCCTCGCTGCATACTAATT
The DNA here is from genome assembly GCA_038373865.1 of Uloborus plumipes. NCBI lineage: Eukaryota > Metazoa > Arthropoda > Arachnida > Araneae > Uloboridae > Uloborus > Uloborus plumipes. The sequence goes on along the minus strand of JAXGGA010000450.1, from coordinate 153,513 downwards.
GGAACGAATTTAGAAATTTTCTTTTCAACTTCCATCACGCAATTTTGCAACGTACTACAAAAAGTTCCATTCGATTGAGAGAGTCATATGCCAAGTCCATAAACATGCAACCCATTTGCCTCCAAGAATAATCGAGAAAAATAAGTCGCTTTTCCTCTTCTAACTGTCAGCTCTCTCAATATTATCATTTCATCCAGCGGAGGGGGAAAGCTTTACTTTGAAATGGATACCGCGCTCCACTTTTATTTACCTCCATAAATTGAATGGGCCGAATAATTCACTTTTCAAAACACATCAAGTGGAGTGGCATGTCTTTGGAAAAGTATTTTTCCTTCTCGATGGAAGTTGGTTTTTTGAATTAAATTGAACTTTGACATTTAGTGTTCTCCTCCGCTCTAATGTGTCCATCAATGGATGCATGTTCTGCATATCAATTGCATTTCTGTTTGCCGGTGTTCTATATTGTATTGCTCGGAAGAAAGTACCAGTCAATTACTGTTGTGGATCCTGGGCTATAAGTGAAAGATTCAAATATATTTGAGGAGGGGCGGGGTTGTACTGTTCTAATGGAGGGACAATTTATAACAGTGCAGCACAGATCAAAAATTTAGTTTTGAAAAATATATCCCAAGTAGCATCAATTCATCGGATTTTGCTCGGCCTATCATCGAACTCCTCGTTAACTAATTCCGTAACGCACGATGACATCCTTCTAAACAGTATCCCAGCACGGTTTTCGATGAGCTACTTTTCATCGGAAAGCGATATCCTTCCGATCAACTTTCCCGATGAAAATAAGCCGAGCATCCAAAATTGATCCTAAATTCATGGGCAGGGCCGTGCTTAGGGGGTGGCAAACTGTGCAACCGCACAGGGCCGCTAAAATATTTTGAAATTTTGGGGCCGCTAAAATATTACAAAAGAAAAAATGTTTTTGTGTGCACGTGGAGAAAAAAACTTTGAAAAAAAAAAAAAAAAACTTTTTCTTCAAACTACTTTTTCGAACTTTCAAAATGTCCAAAATACAAACCGCTTTTGGCGGTGTGTCCAATTCTTCAATTAGTTTCTCTGCCAGGGGCAAACTTGTCTTTTGGAATAATTCAGCAAATATAAATCTTATTTTCTACTTCTACTCAGCGATGGGACATTCTAAAGCGGTATGTTAAAAATGTTACAGTTGAGCTTTTATCTAACACAAGATGGGAATGCCAAATAGAAAGTATCAAAAATATTAGATTTCAAATTGACGGATATTTATAACAAATTAGTTGAGATATCGGAAATTGCAATGGGGTTAAAATGCAAATTGAGTTTCAAATTTCTCACTTCTTTCTCTATGTATATGGTACGAATTGCTTGTTCAAATTAATTTCGTTAGGAAAGCAAAGCAAAATTGAGAAAAACGCTTATTTTTTTAGAAAAGTTGAAAAACACTGACTTTGAAATTCTCAAGAGCAGATCAAAAAATTTCTCAAGAGCAGATCAAAAAATTTCTCAAGGGAGGGGAGATTTTTCTTATATTACTTACCCTTTACTTACAAACCGTGGTTTAGATCTCTAGATTACAAAATTTCAGTCTTTTAATTCCGAAACATTTCCGGAGTTAAACCCCTGAATCATAGCCTCTCTTAATATCATCGAAGTCATCAAAAATTACGGTTTTTGTATTTCGCTTCTAAACTTCAATACCGAAAAATTGTGAGGAGAGAATACTCCGGGTTGTGTCCCCTAACTTCTGTCCTCCCTGACTTGAATCCTCTATTCCCCTAATATCATCGAAGTCATCTAAAATTACGTTTTTGTTTTTTTTAAATCTATACCGAAAAATTGTAGGGAGAGAACTTTTGGGTTTGTGTCCCCCCAACTTCTTCCCTCCTGGCATCATCAGAGATCGTCTATGAATTGTGTTTTCGGGGAAGACGGAAGAGTCCAGAACAACATTTCTGTCCCAAATGTCATCAAAGACGAACTTCAATTGCCCCCCTCCCCTTTTTTTAATTTAATTTCGAAACATTTCCGGATACAGAACTCACCCCAACGAAAACATAGTCGAAGCTTGCTTAAAGTTCTATATTTTAAGACTAAATATCGTAAAAGTGCCGACATAGGGCCCCTCAAGGAAGGGATCGTAATTCCTTTGTATCCGTCTTAAAATTTTGAAATTGCAGCGAAAGATTTAGCTCTCTATCATTGGAAATGAATACTAATGAAATTTCTTCTCCTCCTGTTAACACTTTTCGTAGAAATAGTGTTAACAAACAATTTTCTTACGAGTCAATCTTTTATGTACACCTAGGAACGTTTTCAAAAAAAAAAAAAAAAAAGACTTTATTAAGAAATTTGGATTTCTTTGCAATACTCCAGCATTAAAAACTTTGGAAGAGCATGATTTAATAACTAATTGCAATAACTTGGCGTAGGAATTAGACGATGTGAATGGATCCGATTTATACACAGAGTTAAAAGTTTTTATAAATTACCCTCGAGAGAAACTTTAATTTCAATCACTTAAATATTTGTTTGAAAACAGTTTCCAAAATGTATTACTAAATTTTGTTATTGATTTACGAATTTTCTAACTATTTCAGCTACAGTTGTCTCGGCAGAACCTACATTCTCAAAGCTAAAATAAATTAAAAAACGTATTTAAGATCTATTATGACTAAAATGCTCTAGCACTAATATCGATTGAAAATGATTTTTGTATTTCTTTAGATTTTTCACACTTAATTGATGAATTTGCTGCTCAAAAAGCTAGAAAAATTATTCCTCATTAAATCGCTTACTTTATTTTATTTTGTTTATTTATTAATCTCTAGATTTTTCTTTTTTCTAAATAAATGTTTGTTTTTGGTAAATTTTGATTGTGTCTGTGTCTTTTCTTTTTTCTTTTAATTCACATTCTATAACAATTTTATAGTAAAATGTCAGAATAATTTCCGGTTTTTATGTGTTGGGATTGGTGCCTGTTGCGGTGTGTAATAATTTAAATGTATTATGTTTTATGAGAGAGGGGAAATAAATAAATAAAAAAATGTTTATTTCTCTACTATTAAAACAAATTTCGCACAGGGCCGCTAAAACTCTAAGCACGCCCCTGTTCATGGGCACGGGACTGCACTGCTCATAAATTGCTCCAAATCTCATCGTATTTCGAGCAAAACTCATCGGATTTTACTGCTCGGTTTCTGTTTGGCCGATGAGACATATTGGAGCAATTCCCGATGAGAACTCATCGGAATCTATCATCGGCCGATGAGAATTTCACCGGGTTTCGAAGAATGGCCGATCATCGGCCGATGAGATTACGCTGCTAGGGATATAATTTTTATATTTGGTATAGTGCTTATAATTCTGCTTTGGTTCTGGTTTAAGAGCGACAGCCTTTTTGCTGAAATATGTTATATATACTGAAAGGATTTTTTTTCCTTGAAGACCAAACAAATTTTTCAAAATTTGATCCTTTGAAGGTCTAAAATAAAAATGTATCTCATATTTTAGTGAAAGAAATTCTGCATATTTAAGATTTACTGGAAGTTTTAAACGGTCTTTAAATTATTTTTTAAAAAATATTGCTGGATACTTTCAAATTTGCATTTTTTGTTGCATTAGTGAAGGAAAGAAGAGTGGTGAAGAAATGTGGCTAAAATCTTCTGTAGAAATACAATTTTTCAGCAGACCTACGTTTGACATTTTGTTTCTACACTAAAAAATGAATATTTTTACAGTATAATACAGCTAATTTTATAGTGATAAGCTGTAAAAATTGTTAATTTTACAGTAATAAAGTGTAAAATTGCTAATTTTACAATGATAAACTTCAAAATTGCTAATTTTATAGTAATAAACTGTAAAATTGCTAATTTTACAATAATAAACTTCAAAATTGCTAATTTTACTATAATAAACTGTAAAATGACTAATTTTACAGTTTATTACAGTGCATTTTAATTTTAAAACTGGAACCTCTGCTGCCAGTATTATATGGTTTTTACACTATAATACAGCTAAATTTTACGGCAATAAACTGTAAAATTGCGAGTTTTACAGTTTGTTACTGTATATTTTACAGTTTTAAATTGTACCCTCGGCTGCTAGTATTATACTGTAAAAACAACAGTTCATTTTTTTGCAGTGTCTACGCAACATATTATGGTAGTCGAATTCACCTGGCGGTGTACACTTTTTTAAAATCTACGATGACAATTCGAGTTACTGTTAAAAGTGTTTTATGCAACTTCATCAGAATTGTCCTTGTAAACACGTTTGTGGAAATGCGCCGATGTGAAATGAAAACATTTTTGACGGCAGAAATGAGAAAAGTCTTAAAACTCATTGTGTCAAAACCCTTTTCAATCGATAGAACCTTCTCTTTTTTCTTTCTTTTTGATTGTTAGAAGAAATCGATTCATTCTCTTATATAATACTGACTGCAATAAATATTAGAACATTCTGGTATCGAACGCTGGAATTGATTTTTCTGTTGCAAAATGGCGTGACAGCGCTGTAAACAAATAAATCATCTTTTCATGCTTTTTCTATTGAAAAACAATCTTTCTAAGCGTAAATACTGCGCTCCAGGGCTTTAAATACAAACGTCCTTTTAGAACAAAATTCAGTGTGTTCCATTATTCTGAAACATAGTTTCTAACATGAAATTTCGCGGAGGCAGACGTAAAGTAAAAGTTAGCCAAAGTTTTGCAAATGTAAGTACGTTAAATCAGTTTTTGTTATTCAGCATCAGTTTTTTTTACGTCACGTGATACACACCTTTGTTTAAAATAAAAAATACATAAATAAATTTTAAAAAACTACTCAAAACGAGTGATTTTTAATACGCTTTTACTAGTTTCACATGTGGGTTTGTTTGTATGTATGTATGTAACTCTGAATAAAAGATAAAATTCACGTTCTTTATAAATATAAAAGTAATATATTTAATACTATTATTAATACTAAAGGCTAAACTATATTTTTATGTTGATGTATTATAAGTGCATGTAAACTTAGCTAAAGCCCCTATATAGGCTATATAGCGGCCCAAAACTTAGCGGGTATTCAATAATTTTGAAAATCTTCTTTTTAGTTTGATTGACTCTAAAAGCATATTTTTTATTATTTTTTTTAAAACTATATTTAGGATTTTATTTGATTAGGCATATTTTTGTTGTCTAAAATTATTTTTCCTATTCAATCTTCAGATATGTTTTTATCTTTTATTTTGGAATCGAAGCCCTTTTTCATCTTCCATTATTGTTTCAAAAAATTTTTACATCACTATTTAGAGCTTAATTGAGTATTAAAACAACATTAATGGTAAACATATATTTTTTCTAATTTTTTTGTTCAGTAAAAGTAATTTGATTGTGATATTCCAAAAACGTTTTTCTTTGCATCAATATAACAAATTTATCACATTGCTGTATCTAAATAAGCATAACTTTGTACTATTATTGAAAATTCAATTTTCTGCAAAATATTTGGATAAAGTATTTATCGAGTTTTATTTACTTAACGAACTTTCATTTTACAATCCCCAAAAACTAAATTTTAGAAAAACACGAACAACATATAAGATTCGAAAGAATTTTCTTTTTGCCATGTGGAATCACTCCAAAGCTGAATGATTGCACATGTACTTTGGGAAGATACCAAAGAGTTTTAAAAAATCAGAATTTTTACACGTATTTTTCATCTGAAAACTACTCAACATTAACCAAATCAGGAATAAATCAAATGGAATTTGGAGAATTTTGTATTATCCATTCTTCGTACAATAGGACTAGCTCTTCGTTCATTTTCTTATTATTCATAATAATAACGGCCGCCCAAGAACTCGTTTCTGAACAAGTGGTTCTCCTCTGTTAAAGACGCACACGAGGCCAAATAATCTAGTCTTCAGGGACAGAGCGTGAGCAGTCAAAACAAATCTGTGTTTTTCATTCTCACTTACGAGCCTTTATTCAGATAGAAATATCTCGTATTGTTGAGTTTTGAGGAATAATTTCGTAACACGTGGGCTAATTTACCAGTATAATATTGCATGTAGAATATTGTTAAAACCTTGTGATATAAAATATTATGAAAACCTTACGATATAGATTGTTGTTCGATTCTGAGATAGATATGACAAAACATTAATTTTAAACATAATGAATAAAGCGAAATACAATCGGACCTCGATTAAATGAACTTCAAAGGACCTTTAAAATCAATTCATCTTAACCATAATCGTCTTATCCGAACATGGATAAGACTTCACCTTCGGGAATTTGAGAAATAGGTGGTTGTAATTTTTTTTTTTTTTTTGAAACATGATAGTTTTTAAGATTAAATTGAATTCTGATGACTATTACATCCTTAGAACGTATATTTTGTCATACGACCGGTGAAAAACATTCACTTATACACGATTAATACTCTTCTACTACTTCATTATGTTAAAGACCAAAACACTGACTAGTGTTTGAGCCTGTAATAAAATGGTTCATGGAAAATAATTTATGGGTTGATCCTTTTATCAGTATTTTCAAACATAACCTTCTTGTTTCTTTATTTTATTATGTATGATTACGACTGTTATCGGTATTCTAACATCCTTGATTGCAATTGCTTCGAACTTCCTTACAAAATTAATTTAAATTCTGATTTATCAATTTGCAATTAAAGATTTTTTAATGAAGCATTTTTCGATTTTTTAGGATTCTTTCTGTTTTCCATTATTCGAAACACTGTTTACATCATTTAGGATGAAGCGTGCGCTCCATTTTTTGCATGGTAGCTATTTCAAAATGTAAATTACTTTCAAATAACTTTCAAACTGTTCATAGTTTATTTTACTCTCTTTCAAGTGTATTTTTTAGTATTTTAAATTTCCTTTTCGCAAGTGAATGAGTGCAATATGATGCAATCCTTCAAAAGAGTCAAGAATAGCCGTCATAAGTCTGAAACCCAACCACTGAACCCCACCTGCTAACTTGATTGCGTCACTTTTGTTGAGTAATCTTTTATCGATGCTAAAAAGGTTTAAACTGAAATTCATACAGATTTTTTGCTGTAACTAATGCATCTCTTTCATGGGAAAAAGTACACATTTATGTTATGATTCCGCGACAGAGATTTTATAAAATGATTTATAAATATTTAAAACAATTTTTTTTCTTTTTTTTTTCTGACGTTCCGTGGAACTGATATTAAAGCCTCTAGTAATTTTTTTCGTTTTTATTTTAAATTTAGTTCATCTTCTGTATTAAGACCGTTTTTTAAACTTTTTTTATCAATTTGTGTCTAGTTGTGTCAGCATGCTCTTCCAAACGCTTTTCTAGCTTAAATATTAGCTGCGAACGAATTTCGTGGGAAAATTTTATGATAATATTATAATTTATGTTTTAATTAGGTCTTCGGAGTTTAGAAAAAGAATGCTACGAAGGAAAAAACTTGAGGATTAACTTCTCAAAGAAAAAATTTCTTCTCGAGTTCAGTTCATGCAGAGGAGGCTGAACCACGTAAATCGCACTCCACTTTTAATGATACACGAAAATCATTTTAGCTGCGCAACTCAACTCAGCTTTGCGTTTCACGGCAGCGGGAGCAGACGATGTTTTTACCAAGACGATGCGTTGTGAATTAAATTTTTCATATTAATTACTCAAACTTATCCGCAATGCAGTTTTCCCCTTTCATAATTCTAGAAAGAGATCTCTTGGAAATGCATTCGAGCTGTTTATCTCTTCTTTCGGTTGTTAAATTATTTTGAACATATTACACGTGATATTTGTTGTTTGACACTATTAAAATGTTTAAGATGACAAAAGCGAACTACATTTGAACTCAAAATCATTTATTTAATTCAGCATAACGTTAAATTTTAAATTTGTCTTAAATATAAATTCGTAATATTTTCATAAATATTTTTTTAACTGGCATATTTTCAAATTGGCATCATAAACAAAGAATTGTAGTTCATCTGTAGACTAAAGCAAAAATTTTTTTGTTTATATTTTCCCGTTCATTTAGCATAATTTTTCTGGGCACCACAAGGATTTTGAAAACCTAAATTTTTGAATTAGTGATAGATGTTGCTTTTTATTGTTTTACAGTTTCTTCTCAATTGTTTAGATACTTCATGAGTGTATTGATCTTTCTGCTATGCTATGTGAATCTATTTCATGCCATACTTAATGCAAGATTAATAATACAGTAAATTTTTTGTCCCTGTACAGGCCGCTAAAAAAGCGGATAGCCAGGCCGCAGAGCTCTCGAACATCTTACGGCCAAAGGACAACGATGGTGATTTAGGCAAGAAATTGTTGTCCAGGAGTCGAGTACAACAGTTCGCCAGAAATGCCTTTGGTTCAGCGAAAGCAAGTATTTCCCCTGAAACTCGAGGAGTTGTTGAGCCCTTAGAAGGGAAAAGTGAACCTCACAAAAATGTTCCTGATCACCTAACTCTGTTGCAGCTTCTGGCTCTTGTGAGTATTTCAAAATCAGTCCTTGAAAAATACTAAATTAGTTTTCTATTTATTTATTGTGTGTTTAGCTTTGAAGATAGTATTGTAGTTGAAGAGTCAAATTAACCACTTTTTTTTTGTCACACAACCCCACTTTTTAAATTTTATTGTCTTGATTATTTCAATTAATTTTATGTATGCTGTGCATAAAGATTGTGCTACAAGCATTTCCCCCCCCCCCCCAGTATTTTTAAAAGACTACCAAAACATAAGCAAAGATCTGAAATGTTTTAAAGATCTGATTTAAACTAAAAATTCCAGAATTTATTTTCATATATACAAACAGTTTGAATCCTATCTAATGAGTAAAAATTTTCTATTTTTGAAAATAATTAAAGTAATGTGAAAATAATTAAACTTGGAAGCAAATTGAATTGCAATAAATTCCCATATTATTTATAAATACAACTGTCCTTAAATTAATTAAAAATTTTTTGGAGAAGAGAAAAAGGAAAATCCTTTCATGAAAGTTAAATTTTTTACGCAGTATGACAAAAATAACATAAAAATATTGTTTTGATTGTTTCTCATAAGTTAAAGGCTATATTTATTTGACTGTTGTGCTTATGGAAAAAGAATCTTTGCGTTTGACAGTATTGTTTCTGAATTGAACTTATCATAGTGAACATGCATGTATTGTATATTGCTGTTATTTGACACACTAGGTCATACCAGTTGCAAAGAAAGAAAGTTTCCGGGGAGGGGGTACTTAAATCACATATGCATGGTTTCAGTCAGTGGCATAACTATGGGGGGTGTTTTGGGGACAACCCCCCCCCCCCCCCGAATTGTTGGTCCAAAAAGGACAAAAATGAGATGAAAAAATATAAAAACTCCTAGAATGAAAAAGTAAGATTCTCCGGCGAATATCATAGTCTTACAGACTTCATTGCCACCCCCCTCCCCTTCCCAGAACCATCCCGGACCCCCTTCTATTTTTCTGCAGCAATATTTCTTAAGACTACAGCACAATTCTAGTGTGAGAGGTTATTACTCTTTAAAAAACTGTCCGGTTTTTTGAATTTCGGAAGTACACATTTTCAAGTGCGTTCTTTTTTTATATATATACACACGTACAAAGTGTGGAAAAAATGGGTTGCCAACCCCCCCCCCTTCCCCCGTCACCGTTTTTATTACCTTGTGACGACTTTGAATATAATACCCCCTGAAACCAACGAGTAGTTACGCCACTGGTTTCAGTGCTTCATGGGGGAAAGGGAAGGAGCTTATAACCTCTATCCATTATTTTACTGCATGTTACTGGGTCATATTATTATTTTTTTTGACTATGCATTCAATCGAGGGGGATTTACTCCTCCTTATTGTTTCATGTAATTTCTAGAAATGAATTGCATTTTAGTTAAAAAAAAAAAAAACTTGAATTAATCATTAACTGAATTTTCAAACATTCAGGTGAATTTACAGGGTTTTAACGCTTAATTTCTTACCCCATTAGTTTCTTCTAGTTGGTGTATATTGAATACGTATTTTTAAATGTGGTGTACTTCAATCTTTCAAATAAATTGAACTGGATTTTGTCTTTTTGTTTTAGAATGCTCTAGATTTAACAGCTCCTGCTAGTAATGTTCTTCTCAAAAATAGAATTAACAATTGGGTGCAACTTTCAGGCCATGAAGGTAAGCTTCTTGCTTGATAGTTTCCATAAGTCTTTTGCTAGTATTTACTAAAGAAAAAAACATAAGAAAAAATCTTTTTTACAAAAATTGTTTTGCTTTTGGCGTTTGCCTGAATGTTTATTTCCTAATAATGCTGTTGATAAATTTCTTGACCAAAACTGCTTAGAAATAGATAAAACTTCTTGAATCCTTTCAGTTAAATGGGAAATGATCTAATTTTCAATTAAATGTTTAATTTAAGTTGTATTGATTTGCACTTTCTTATGCTAAAAAATAGTCTACATGCTTTTACAAATAATTGCACAAGAAAATGTATTGAAAAATTGTTATTTTCTGTACAGTATTTACTGATATCAAAGTTGTTCTTCCTAAGCAAGAATATCTATTATTTCAAAAATTAGCTTTCTGCCATGTTTAACTTTTGTTTAACATCTCTTATTAGTTACATGTTTTTAGTTTGAGCATTTGTATTACCCTTACTCTTTCTTATATAGCTAAATCTAATATGTTTACAACTACAGTAAATTACCATTTGTATGTAACAATAACATTGATACAAAATTTGTTTGGATTTGAAAAGTATATTAAACAAAATAATCTTTTTGATTTTAAATTCTTAATTAATTTTGGAATGACATTTATTTCAGGTTCTTTTGCTCCTGCGGGGCCGGGGACGATATGGAAGAAAAGTTCTCCAGATAGAGTTGAGATAGAAGCTTACAAAAAATTAATGAAAGATCCTCTTTCTTCAATGGTGCCACATTTTTATAAAGATGTTGAATACAATGGAGAATGTATCCTTTTCAATTTTTGTTTGAATATTATTGATAAACATTATTTTATAGTGAAAATGTGCATTTTATGAACATTTTCTTAAATAGATGCTTTTGGCATTCAGTACTATAGAAGCACTAAGTGCTTACACCTACATTAAATATTCGTATAGATTTTTGCTTTACAAAATTTTAAAATAAAATCTACATGCATGTATTGTTTTTCTACAAGCATAAAAAAAAAGAAAATAAGAATTTTGGAAATGCTTAAACATCCAGTGGTAGTAGCAAAAAACAAATGTTAAATTAAAAATAAATAGATAAGTTCATTTTTAGTTATAGTAAATTGACTTACATTTAAAATTTATTTACATTTCATTCACATTTAAAACCAAGTATTGAAACTACTAGCTTTTTCAAAATCGATATTTGCTTGAATATGGCTTGAAAACATTTTAAATGCACTGAAAATGTATGAATTCTATGAAGCTATCCAAAGTTTTTGTGAAATGATGTTCAAAAAAATAGAAAAAAACTTAGCTCTAAAATTTTTGTCAAAAAAAGTAGGAGGAGGGGGGGGGGGGGCTGCAATGCATAAGAAAACAAACTATAACAATGCCTTGTAGTTGCTGCTTTACTAACAATAGTTTATTTTAGAATTTGGCAAATTAATATTTTTGGATTTTAAAATTTGTGTTACAATTACCTTGACTTGAACTTAAGATTTCATTGAAATGCAAGATCTCTTACATAACTTCAAAAACCCGGCAGTTATGGACATTAAAATGGGAACCCGGTAAGTTGGAGTGCTTTTATAACTGCATATAGAAGCTTATTATTGTTTTAAAGTCTGGAAAGAAATCATTTGTATATTTATATTTCAGAACTTTCTTGGAGTCGGAAGTTGCAAATGCCAAAGCCAGGAACGATCTGTATGAAAAAATGTTAAAAGTTGATTCCACTGCCCCTACACCTGAAGAACTAGAAACCAAAGCTATTACTAAACTTAGGTATATGCAAGTAAGTTTCTAGGTTTTTGCACTTTTTTCTCTGGAGATTATGTCAAATTTTATGTTAGTGGTTTCAATACAGTAGACTTCTTACAAGTCCAAGGTTCCGGTTAATTCGAGGTGCTTTATTGACATTTTAAGCAAGGCCATATTTTAGGGGTAGGTTTTTAGGGTTCAAACCCCATCTGAAAATTTTCGAAACTATTCCAAAAAATTCTTTTTAATGCCCTTTTTTGCTAAAAAATATTACTATTTTATTTTTAATTTTCTTATTTAGTTTTCAATTTCTTTCATTTGAAAAATGAAATTATCATTATTAAATGGCAGTACACATTAATTGATTTATCTTTAGTTTTTGCAAACATAAATTCGTGCACAACAATACATCTTTTTAACAGGGGCAAAGATGCTTTGTACACATCAGAATTATTTCCTTCATTGGAAAGATATCTTATTATTTTATTTTTCATGTTAACGCCCCCTAATCATCTACTGTAACCAAAAGCAATAGAATACAGAACATGAAATCAAATTTGATTTATCATGTAGATTTTGCGAGAAATATGTTGGTAAAATCCTCCCTGAAACAAAAGTCTGGTTATGGCCCTGATTTTAAGGCAGGGGTGCCAACAGGGGGGGATTATGGCCCAAGTTGCGGCATCAAAATTTTCGTGGGGGGGGGGGGATTTTTTTAAACTAATTTATTTATTTAAATTATTTATTAATTTTTTTAATTTAAATTATTTACGGTTTTTTTAACGAAAATTATTCTTTTTTTTAAAAATTTTTCTTTTTTTCTTTATTATTTTTTTGTTTTTGTGTACATGTGTGTGTGCTTGGAATGTCTGGAAGGGAAAAAAAAGCAATTTCATTCTGCGCATAATTCGAACTTTTAAAAAGTAAATAAATAATATTTTAAAAAGTAAACAATTAATATTTTAAGAAGTAAATAAATAATGTTTTAAAAAATAAAAAATATTTAAAAAAATAAATAATATTTTAAAAAATACATAAATAATATTTTTAAAAAAATCATAAAAAAATAAATAAAATAAAAAAGGGGGTAAAATTAAAAATAAAAGCACAAGAGGGTTGTGAAAATTTTTGGGGGGAATTTGCACTATTGAGCTTGGGGGGGATGGGCACCTGTTTTAAGGTACATTTTTAAAAGCTAAAACTATGATTTGCATTAAAATCTGAGAATGGGAATCTTTTGCTACATAGTGCCCATGTTTTATTTTGAACCACACAAATGAGAAATACTCAAAGAATATTTTGTTCTGTAAATGATAAACTAACCTAAAACAAATGAACAGTTAAAAACATTTTTTTTCTTGTTTTTATGCTGTATATAACTTTAAATAAAAGTGTACTGCAGTTCCTAATTAAATGTTTTTTCTTACAGTTCAGGGAAAATCTGAGCTCCTCCGCAGAACTAGGTTTTCGAATTGAGGGTTTTAAAGTGAGTATATTTTGAATCCTAGTATTACTTTTATTCATTGTTAATTTGAAGAAATAAATGTATTCTTGTCATTCAGGGTAATTTTGAGCCAAAATAGTTTTGTTTTAAACTGATCCACTCTTAGCTTAAGATTTTTATTGTATTTATTGGTACAAAACGGGTACTAAACTCTTGTATAGTTATTAAAAATTAAGAAATAATAATTACTGAATTTATAAGAAATGATATTTGGAATTAGCCTGGTTCAAAGCTATCCTATTTCTTTGGGTTACTTTAAGCCCATTCGGAAATAAAAGCCGAAAAAATTATTTCAATAAAAGTAGTGTCGCCTTTTAAGCAGGGGAATAAAATTTTCAATTGATTTAAAACTCGCCCTTATTTTTCATAATATCAAAATGTCCATTTATAATATAGTATAGAAAAGATGCTATAAGAAGAGCACTTTCAACATCTTCAGAAATAGCTTCCAAATATAGTTTCAAAGTTATTGAATGATGCAACGGATTCTTTATAATATTGTCAACTTTATTCTTTCTGTTAAATAAAGTGCAGAAATTTTTTCCGTAATCTTAGCAAAGAAAGTACAGCGCTGGGCCATCTAGTTTTTTTTTGAAAAACGAAATACAGTCGAACCTCGTTAAAATGAACTCAAAGTGACCTTTAAAATCAACTGAGTTGCTTGGAATAAAAACCTGTTTAGTCCATTTTTTATGAAAAATAATTTTATTGAAAAAAAAAAGTTTCAAAGCGCTTTCACTAATAGCTTAAATGAAAAAAATTTAAAACCGCTAGATTTCAACAAAAAGTGAGTATAAAGTAAGGTTTAAGTCAAAACCTCTTTAGATTAATAGTTCCGACTATGGATTTTGTGAAATGGACTTAGCGAATTTTGATTCTAAACAACTCAGTTAGTCTTAACAGTAGTTAATTTTATCCGAACAGTAATCATCAACAAACAAAAGGACAGCAAGTAAAATGGTAGTTAATCTTAGCAGTAATTTCTTACAAGCGTGTTTGAATTAGCGAGGTTCGACAATATATGCTTAAGAAAATTACAGTGGTGTGAAGTTGACCAGCCCGACTCAAATTTTCCTTGAATGACTGTCAGTTTTGCATTTCCAGATTGAAATTTTAATTCTTTCTTTCTTTTTAATAGGTACATGGTGAAGAACCAACGAAAGATTTAAAATGTTTAAAGTCAAGAGATGAGATCTGTAGGACAATGAAACAATTCCTAAATGGGAGTGAGAAAGTGCGGTTATTGTTGATTGCCAGACTTGAAAATCTGAAAGCCAAATTAGAAAAATCCACATTCTTTAGGCATCATGAGGTATTGTATAGTATGTTTGTTTTAAAAACTAATTTTAGAATGAATCTAGACTACAAATATATAAATAAATAATAAAATGGGGGCGGTCAAAAAAATAGGATTATTATTAAGCTGTTTAAATTTCAAATGCAGTAAACATAATTCAGTGAGATGTATTTCAGAAGATACATCCGTTACTGAGCCGAAAAATATCATTTAACCCTTCACTGCACGATTTTTTATATTTTCATGAAAAAAAGTATATGTTACCTTTAAATAGCCCCGAGTTCAAGAAAAATGAAAAAAAAAAAAAAAAAATCTTAAAAATTTGCACCAAAAATGTTTTAATTGTTTGTTCTATATATGGCACAAAGCACATAGCATATGCTTTGTATACCGATAAGTGTAATAATCTACAATGTGTTTTGTGCCATAAGTGGTATAAACAAATTTTCCACTAAGTGTATGTAAACAATTTTAGAACAAAGGAAATAATGACTAAGCACACTTCTAACAGAAATGCAGACACTCTTTCTTTCAAAGGCAAGAACTGTAATACCTAGACTAGTGCAATTAACTAGTGCATAAAAATCACACTAAACTGTTATAGCAATGTTCCAGAAGGGGCACAAAGCTCAGTTTAACTGCATTTAAAAATCATAGGAATATATGAGGGTTTATTTAGTTTGTGCCAGATCTGGCACACCGTGCAGTGAAGGGTTAAATAAAGTTTCTGGGAGCTTTTAAAATTTATCTGCATTTATAGAAGTAGTCTATGTTCTTCATAAAGTTCATGCAAGAATCTACATTTTTAGACTCTTATTCGAGTCTTTTGTACAATAAATGATAAATCTATTAAAATGGAACTGCCCTACAGTAAAAAAAAAAGCTAGGTATTTCTTCATGAATAATTAAATGATTCTAAAACAAGAACTTAGATATTAACATATGCAAACATATAATCATAGTTTCAGTGATATCAAGTGCTAAAATTATCTTGATGATTCTCCAGTTATGATAAAGCTGCTTCGAATGAGCTTAATAAAATTATTTATTTGGTTTAATGTATCTGTGTTTTGTATGACCAAGTAATTATTCAGTTTGCTAGATTTTTTATGGCAAATTTCACTGAGTAACCAATTTAATAATCCAATGAAGAGCTGAATATATGTGTAGATTCTCAAACTTTTCTAATTTCTTACAGGTTATTGGCAGTAGTATACTTATAATACACGATGGCAAGAAAGCTGGTGCCTGGATGATAGATTTTGCAAAAACATTACCACTCCCCGAGGGTGTCACGACAGATCACAGATCCAAATGGTGCAATGGCAATCACGAAGATGGCTACCTAACAGGGCTTGATAACTTAATACATGTAAGTTGGCTTTTTCCCTATGAAATTGTTCGATGCCTTATTTGTTGTCACTAATGCTGTCTGATCACTTTTACTATGGAATTAGTAAGCAACTAGTTTGGACAACTCGATTATAGGGACAGGAAAGAAACATTGTTTTTCTCCCAAACAAATAAATTGTTTAAAAGTTTTTATTTTAAATTAATGATGTAATTATCCTTGTTATGAAGGGTCTTTTGCCATCTAATGGTACATTTTAAATCACGGATAAGTTTTTAAAGAACATTGATTTTTGGAGCAAAATATCTTGAAATGGCATCTTGGATAGAAGTCAAATTTTTGTGAAATAGAGAGTGTTTCAGCGACCGGAAAAAAGAGAAATCAGACTGCTTCACCCATAATGCTCACCTGACATATCACCATCTGGTTTCCTTTTATTGCAATCTACATATGAAAAAAAAAACTTGAAAATTTGGCTTGCATCCAAGATCTTTTGTTCCAAAAATCATTTTTTAAAAATCTATCTGGGATTTAAAATTTACTACTAGATAGTAAAAGGCCATTGAGATAATGAGGATAATTACATCATTGATTTACAATAACTTTTAACAATTTATTTGAAAAAAACGACATTACTTTTGTTTCCCTTAATATCTGAATGAGGGGGGTGTTGGAGATATTTGATACACATATTTTGTTGGCTTCAATGTGACTCCCCTTAATTTAGACTGACACACACTTAGAACTGTAAATTAGCATCAATGCAAACTAACACTTGACAAACTAAAATCTTTCAGTTTCTTCATGTAAACTGGATGTTTTCTTTTCTATCTTAAATAGATGAAATGGTGAATGATGCCCCATTTACCTAATATAAGAATAGAAAGAACCAACTTCACTTTCTGGAAAACTGCTTCGAATTGCCATGATTATTTCTATGTACTAATATATTTGTATATAATCTCAACATACTCATAAAACATTACGGCCAATGCAAAGTTTGATACTTGTCAGAAGTTTGTCAATTTTTTGCCTCAAAACTAATATAAACACTAGATTGGTACCTAGCTAAATTTTTCCAGAAATTGAAGTTAAAATTCGGTACATTTCGAATGCAGAACAAAAAGCCAGAATTAACTGAACATAAACTTCATCAAAGCTTAATCGCTTTTTTCAGATTTTTTTTTTTTTTCAACTATTTGCTAGGACACTAAAGACAATATCTAGAGGAAATTTTATCAAAAATAAGAAGTATACTTAGCAAATAAGGGCTCCTAATATTTTAACTATCTTTTCGAATTTTTCAGTAATTTGCTTCTGTAGTGGTACGAAAGCACCACTTAGTATGTCATATAGCAATATAATCAGAAATATATTTTAGTGCGTGAAATCCATTTCGCATAAAATATGGCATTGTTAAATTTGGACACAGATTGTAACATCATGATGTCATTTATGAAATTGAATTATTAACCCTCCGCGTACGGCTCCCGCGATTTCAGTGGGGTATCAGTTTTGTCCCCGACCACGGGCCACGTGAAAATCGCGGGCGAAGAATTTTTTCTCCCTATTTCAATACGGATTGTGCAATTTTCCCGTGTAGGTTAAAAAAACATCATTTGATGCTTATTTTCGCTGCTAGATGGCACTAGAGGATTCTGGATTTTTTTTCCCTCTTGCTTGTTTTTTCCCCCGCATCATTGTGTGTGTGCTTTTTTTTTGTCTTTCGCGCGAAGAGCATTTATGAAAGATATGGATTTGCCGAGTGTAAGCGGTGGAAATAACCAAAATTTCTGTAATATTTTTTGAGACAAATTGTTAAAAAATTATATTCATCTATTCATCTGAAAATAAAAATATCGCGTGAATTTTTTAACTTATAAACCATGCCCGCTGAAATAGCGGGCGCCGTATTATATATATTTTGAAAGCGGAAAAGCTATTAAAATAATTGGATTATTTTAAAACAGTTTATAAATATGTGAATTGTAACATATGTAGGTAAAGAAAATCTAAAAAAATCGCCCCGTATTTCAGGACCGGAAAGTATAAAAACTGAGCCGTACGCGGAAGGTTAAATAAAAATGATGATGAGACTAATCCTCCAAATGTCTGACGAAGTCAGACAATCGGTGACAAGAAGAGGTGATTTAAAGATATCTTCTTTGCAAAGTCCTAGACAGTCCAGGATGTGCTCTGGAGAAGCCATTAAATATAAATAAATGGGTGAAAGCACAGCACTAGTTTGAGCAAATGGGGGTGGAGAGGCAGTTATAAAATGTTGTCTATATATATGTCACTTGTCAATAAAAAATCAAACTGTCATTTCATTGCAACTGATCAATTTTAGATCTATGATTTTAATAATTTCTTCTTTTCTTTCTAGGTCCTAAAACAGTGTGGAAAATCAAGGAGTAAGAGTAAATCATAAGAAATAATTCCATTGTTACATTCATTTAGGAATTTAAGGCTCACAGTGACAATGTCCTTGATTCCTGAATTGTGTATAGTCGTTTGTAGTTCATCTGAGCAAAAAATGCAGGCAGTTTTAGCAAATGCCTACATTTAATTAAGTTCCTACTTTTTTCCTTTTCTGGTTTTTATGCCAATACAGCAAGCTAAATATGTTGGCTTTCATCGATGTTTTCTAGTTGGAAAATGTTTTTATACGTTCAATAGCAAAAGCTTACATTTTGAAACAGTGATGCTACATATTTATTGTCCTTAAAACGTTTCAAGTTTTTCGAGAAAGGTTGAATGAATATTATAGTAAATCTGTTCTAAAGTCATCAAAACTCAGGATTCAACTTCTCTACTTCATCAAATATAAGTGCCAAAAAATGTCAAATCAAGTACAAAATTGAAATCCAGTTTTGACTTCGAAAGTGTCTTGTACAATAGAAGAAATTCTACTTTTCAGTATTATACTTGTTCAAATTTAGCTTCAAAATAATTGCTGTAAATATATGCGTTTTTGAAATTTTAAGCTGTTTAAAATAATTGGACTCCTCAGCTTTGAGGCAATACTTGTTAATATGTTGTGTGTAAATATGTTGTAGCTTATTTATTTTGATTATGTATTAAAAATATTCTTGAAAAACCTCTGACTTTTTTCTTCTAACTTTTAAATTTTCAATAATCACTCCATGTCGGTCTGATAAAAACACCAACAAAATTATTCAAAGTTTTACAGCTAGAATATTTTTCTAAAATCTATTAGATTTGAATCAAACATAAAAATAGATACAAAGCATGAAATTAAAAATTTATTTTTACAACACAAATTCAAGCTCAAAAAAGTTACATTGAACATATGTTTGAATCTCCAAGTGTCTTTTGAGAAATGAATTTTGAGAGAAAAAATATTTGGCACAGAAATTAATTTACAAAAATAATAAAATTTAAAGGGAAAAGGAAAGGTGTCGGAAGGGAATGATCAGCACATTTAAAAATACATAGAGGTAAAAGTAAAGGAATTTTTCATTTGGAATATTCATAGCCAGCATAGATATAATAAAACATAGCACTTTCAAAATGTGGATTGGTTTTAGTACTGTAACTCTGAATTTTGGTTTGAAAGCATACTTCACGAATCATTTTTGATTTAAACGCACTAGAAAATTAGTTTTATTAAAACAATAACCACATTTAATATTAAGTTCTAGTGAAAGAAGAAAATTCACAGTAAATATGAGGAAACTACAACTTTAGGAGGCATGGAGAAATTTAAGAAAAGTTACACTGAACTGACCTTTTTCATTTAAAACCAAATATTGAAAACCCAAGTATCATGGCACATGAACATTTCCTGTATTATTATTAATTTGATAAAATAGTAAATAATTACTACTGATCTAATTTGTAATCAAACTAAGCAGCAATTCTTCAACGGGAAAACTTTTTTCTCATTTAACCACCTTGCAGTTTATGACGAGATAGAGATATCTCGTCCATTTAACATGTATTCTTGGGACTGCCCAACCGCAGGGTGGTTAATTTATAGCACAATACTCATGAATTCATCATTGATTTCAGAAAACATGTTCTGAAATGATAATGTTAAAGGAATAACAAAACATCTCTTAAGACTCACTAAGTGATAATTTTTTTTTAAACGTGTGCCAACCTTAAAAGTTACTATAGTCTGTTCATGGGAAGTATAGACTGAAAATAAACAAACAGATTGCCAGAAGGTTTGCTATGCTACTTTTGGCGATTTCCTCTGAAAGGAAAAAAAGTTAATTAACAGGATTCACATTTGCCGTAGTGGCATTAATTAGTTCTTGTCTAAATCAAATGGCACTCTTTGCCTACCTCTAGTCTATCCTTCTCATGAACAAAGGGTAAACATGCTTTCTTTTCGGTGTTAAAGTTAAACTGCAAAGAGATGGTGGAAGTTCGAGTGAAAGCAGAAACGAACCACTCCATTTAAAAATAGGTGGGATTAGCGTGAACACACGAATTCACTGCTTACGCGTTCTTACTGTCCCAACCTATTTCAAAATGAAGGGGTCCATTTCCGCTTATCAATCCACCATCTCTTCTCCGTTTAACTGTACAATATAGCGAGGATATTTCTGAAAACTATTCGCATAAAAGTTTCACATGTTGCTTTTCCGTAATTAGACACTCGTGTGATTTTTTATAGAGTAAAAAAGGTAAATTTTTATGCTTTGGTGCACATTTTTTAATAAAAAATCATTCATTCACATACCACACTTAAAAGTAACCTGATTGTCACTTTCACACATCTTTATATACAGCAAGCACTTGTGAAAACAATAAATTTTAAATCGAACTTCATATACAGGCATGTATTTTTTTCAAAGGCCTTACATTATAGCTACAAAACACAACTAATAGATCAAAATCATGTATAACATTAATTGTGAAGCTTGAAAACATAATTGTCAACGAAACTCTATATAAAATCTCTAATATATATAAATATGCATAAATATATTACATACGCAATGACATTAAATAGTTAAATCTAATATGACAACATAGTCTCATAGGAAGTTTTAAACATATACAAAGTTGCTAGATCTTCAAAACTCATATCAAGTCCTAACCTTTGCAGAAAAAAACATTCGCCTTCATATGCAAACCAGTCACTATTGCCATTTTACATTTCGATAATTAAGCACTACTTTCTCTATAAACTTGAAAATAAAACAAGGGGAAATAAAACTATTACAACACATTAATTTTTTTTAATACATCAAAACATTTGACAGAAGCTTGAACGCTTGATAAAACATACGGTGTAATAGGCTAAAAAACTATAGATTCTAATTGTTACCATTAGCATTACCACAATAGTTCAAATAAATAAAATGCTCTTGAAAATTCCGAAAACCTACAAAATATCAACTTTAAAATATTAAATTTTGTGAATTCATTAGCAAGTTGTTTAGTTATAAACTATTGTTCAAATTTTAAACGAATCTTTAATTCGAAATGAATCTTCTAGTAAGTGTTGTGTTTCTAATTGAAACATAATACTTACACTTAAAAATTTTGCTTAAAATTTGGCTGAACTTAAAATTCATAGATTCGCAGTTTATTTTAGCAATACACAAAATAGCAATAGCAAACTAGAAATGAAAACAATTATAAAATCAAGAAATTAAAATCAGCACATATGTACAAGTATTAACACATATTCAACATAAAAGCGAGATACCAGTAATTTTTGTTAAAAATGAGGTAATATACAAAATGGCAATGATACACACAAAAAGTAACGATGATAGATTAAAAGAGTTTCTAATAAATACACAAGATTAAAACGATTTTTTAAAAAATTATATATATCAACAATTAAAAAACGAAAGAAGTAAAAATTTGTTCTGAATTCTTATTGAATTTGGGTATTTATTCCTAATTATTAAAACTTTTTTTTTTACCAACTATTTAAGCAGAATGACTTTCACGCAGCAGTTCCTAATTTGAGATACAAATACTACAAGGTTACATTGTAAAATAGAGAGGTATAGATGAAATGAAAATAAAAGTATATCCTACTAACACACACACACAAACAATTTCTTTCCCTTTTTTAAATTTAAGTCTGTTAAATCAACAGTTCTTCTTAAATTACTAATGCAACAGTTCATAGAAAAACCATGATTATTATATAAGTCAAACGAAAGGTGCCTTTAAATATTTTGCCTTAGTTACAGTTTGACTTTAAAGTGTTGAAAATATGTTAAGCTACAAGGAGAAAAAGCACAGCAATTATTGTAGCATGGTACTTATAACATTATTAACAATAAGTCAATTTAGAGAAAACTGCATTGCGCAAGTTGTAGGAAAACAACTCATCGTGTTAGAGTTTGCTGCAGCACAAGCGGAGATGTAGTCTTGCAAAGGAAACTGGCAATGGAGGGGGACTTACAAATGTGACCATAATAATTACTAAAATTTTAAAGTGAGGGGATATTTTAAATACAAATAGAAAAGTGGGGTGGGAGCTCTCTATCAACAATAATACAGGCTACAAGAGTTACTCATGAACTCAACCTATAAATAAACTCTTGAGTTAACACTTGAACATAAAAACAGTAAAATGCTAGATTCAAAATAAGGGATTTTTATGCATATTTTGTAGTCATATTTTTTGGTTTGATACCTCGGATACCAGATGTGGACTGCTGGCACCAGATTTCACAATCACAACCACAATTAATACAAAGAAATAAACGAAAAGTTTCTTAAAATTTTTTCGTATTTGAAAGACATTATCCTGTGTCTTGCGCATCCTATATGTGTGTTATTTGTATTTAATGGATTTTTTATATCACCATATATACTTGAGAAAGTAAACATGGCACTTATATTTTTCATCTTACCACTTTAAAAGCTTAGGACGAACATTTTATCATCTAGATTTAAAATTTTATTTCTGACACTACTGAAAAACTTAATTTTAGTCAATTATATTGAGAAAAGGAACTGCTGCTGAAAAGACACCAATATTATGGATCAATTCAATCAAATACAACTACATATAATTTTAAATCTAATATTTCATCAACACGTAAAAAAACTATTAAAAAAATTCAAACGGAAATACAAAATTAATTTTATATTAGTTTAGCTGAAGACTAGCGAGTGTAAATGATACAATAAAAAGCTAACGATCATACCCTGAATCTCCTGGTTATCCATGGTAATTAACTGTTATATTCGCATGGAAATATTGTTGAATATTGGCCATGATAATCATGAACTAATTAAACAAAATCAAGAAAAAAGAAACCTCATTACATTGCATTGTATTAAACGTCCATAAAAAATCACTTTCAAAACTCTAAACTTTTAGAAGTAAAAAGAAGATTTCTCCCTCCACCACTCTACACACAACAAGATCCCTATTCCAAGAGTGACAATAACCAATTTTCAAAGGACTGAAATTAAAATGTGTTTCTGAATTGACTCGAAATCATATTTTTTCCAAAAATTACATTATTATTTAAAGTGTATTGATATTAAAAAAAAATATTTCTATTTTTTAATCAGAAATAAATATTAATTATCTCTTTCAGGGACGTCATTTCAAGTTTTTACGGGGGGGGGGGGGGGGGGGGGGGCAAAGGGTCCAAACACAATGCAATTTGATATGAAAACATTAAAAACCACGTCCACTTATATGCAAATACATTGATTTCTCAAATCCAGGGGGGGGGGGCAATTGACCCCCCTGCCCCCCCTAAATGACGGGCCTGATCTCTTACTTTTTATATAAGAAATTAATATGAGTAATAACAATATTAAATAATTACGGAGATAATTCTAGTTTAGTATTTTTCATAAGAAATTAATAAAAATTGCTAAATTTATTATAACTAACAATCATATATCAAGATTTTAAATGAAACAGTATCAGAGAACATTCATAGCATTTTAGTCCATATTTACAAATCCTCAAGTTCTAAGCACTGAAAATAAAAATGAAACAATTTGAAAAGGAAAAAAATAGGGAAGATATTTTTCTCATCCTTTATCCAGCATCAATTTATAATAGAAGACTTTCGCCCTTGCTGCAACTTGAGAAGCATGTATGTTAGGGTGGGTCGAAAAAAATCGATTTTTTAATTTCGAAATAGCCTTACCCTTCAAAAGTTGTAGATTGGTATCTTTAATGGATAAAAAATAATAAAAAATTCTAAGTTGACATTTTCAGTTTGTGCATGAGGCTGAAAGTTAAGGCAACCTATGGCTGTTGTATTATGAAAAATTTTAATAAAAAAATTAAATTTATTACATTTTGAAAATTTCAATTTGTAGCATATGTTATCAAACTTTTAACCTCATACGCGAACTGAAGCTGTCACAACTTACAATTTTTTTATTATTTTTTCCCCACTAAGGATACCAATCTACAAATTTTGAGGGGTAACGCAATTCCAAAATAAAAAAATAGATTTTCTTTCGACCCACTCAAAGTATGTCACAAATGTTACTTAATGCCTAATGCACTAAAAAAAAATCTTTTATTTAAAAAAACTGGAAAAATAAGCTAATTTCCAAGCTGCAAGGATAATTCACCACATGGATAATCAGGAATTCAGAGCAGCTTCTTTTACATTTAGCAGCTCAAATACAGCACAAAAACAACTAATGCAAAAAATATTAAAATAAGCCAGCAGGTGAAGCATTTTTATATGGAAGATCTGTAAATACAGGCAGATCTGACTTCTTCCTCGTTGCCGCTTTGAAGCTTTCCCACCCGGGTAGAAAAGCGTACCAATATAAAGTGATAAAATCTCAGCATACCTTCCTAAAATCATGGCAGTGAACAATAACCTGCTAAGTCTCACTCTGAATGGCTTTCAAATAGGACTGTTCCCCGATGAAGTTGGTTACTACAATATAAACACCGAAGAAGTAAAGAAGATTTCTTGTGCACATTAATTTGTCTTCACAGGGAACTGGAAAAAAATAAATGGTGACATTAGAAATATGAAGCAGTATTTTCAAACTCATTGAAGTCGACATTTTGCAAAAAGGTTTTAGAATGCAAAAATGCTTTTATTTAAAGTTCTATAAAATACATTTAATACCATCAAACAATATAGAAACTCTGTCTTTAATTAACAAGTACTAAATAAAATGATCTGAATGTAGGTCAAAAACGCACTTTTGTACGCTCAATAACTATTAAAATATATTATTTAGAATTGGAAATAAAATTTTACAATATATTTTATTCTCTTGAATATAAATGGAAATTAGCAGCATACTTGAAATCTGAAGAGCATACTACAAACGAAAAAAAGGAAAAAAAAAAAAAATCTGCAAAAAAATGATACAAAAATAAAGTAAAGAAATGATTAACTTGTACTTATACTTCAATATCTCCTTACGTACTTTTTAGATTTCATCAAAGCATTTACAAGTCCAGACATACACACACAAAAAAAAAAGAAATCTCTGAAGTTGAAGAGCACTTGGAGATCATATTTTGGCATACTAGAATTAAATCAGCAAAAAAAATTGCAGTGGTTATCTTCAATGGTGGCACAAAGGAAGCTTCCAAAGAAACGACTTTGAAGATGACTGCCACAGATGCAATTAAGAGATGAAGTTACTACACAGACCACGGCACAACAGCCCTAAATCTTTTAAAAGTATCGACAAGTCAGTGAAAGCCTTCACTCTTACAAGAATAGTGGAATTGGAAAAAGATGGAATGTGCTAGAGGTCGTACAACATGACAATCTCATAAAGAATTTCAACAAGCTTGCGTTACCTTATAAAACATTGGAAAGGTGCAAGATTGGTAAAACCCATCAATTCAGGACGTCAAAAGTTAGTTGATTTGCATTGGACAAGTCACTAATTTTTTCAATAAATGGGGCTGGGATGGGCTGTACCATCTGCAATACTCCCCAGAAATAAACATATGTAACTTTGACCTATAATGAAGGAATCATCTATGGACATATGTTTCAGAGCTATTCCAGAGATTGTTGTGGCAGTAGATCATTTGAGCAACAGAACAAGTGCTGCTACAGGTGTCCTACGACTTCCACATGATTGCAAAACGAGCTATACGCAATGATGAGGACTAAAACTGAGTCGCATTTATCACTTTAGTATTTGGAGCAAATAAATATTCGACTATATTAAAGTTCCAGCCTTCCATATTGTTTTGATGTGATTGTTTTGAGTAAAAATATCTCTGAGTTGAACTTTGCTGTCATTAACAGGGTTCAATAACATCGTATTTTCGAAAACATCAACAACGTCCGATATTTTGATGTACATCCAATATTTTCAATCAACGCGAACTAAAGTCTCTAATAGTATAGGTTTCCTCAAATCACTATTGTTTATTTTCTTACTTCATTATTATAATATATAGACCTCAAATTATGTTTAATATTTAACTAAGCAATGTTAATATGTATTAAAATTTTAACATTGCTAATAATTTCAGGCATAAAATAAAAAGGAATATTATACTTCTACATTATATAACATTAATGAGCCATTAATATACCATCATTACATATTGCATCACTTTGTGGTTAGTTGAATAATAAAAATGAACACCTATTAAAATGATTAGTGTATTTTTTATATTGAAAATATCGTGGTTTGAAAAATTAAATATCAAGAATATAAAAATATCATATTTTCAAAATAAATATTGGATACATATCGTTTGATGTTCATTGGCAAACCCTGGCAATTAATTAATGGAACTATACAAAAGTTGATTCAAAACTCACATTCTAATCACAGACATTAAAAATCCAAGTGTATCTTGGGATCAGCAGCTGCTATTTTGGCAAGAGTCTTTTTCACCCGTAATGACGTTAGACGAGCAGAAGGGTTATGGTTCCAACACTCCTTCATCAACTTGGCCATTGAAGTTAAAGTCTGAATTTAAAAAAGAAAAGAAAAAAGTTAAAGTACTCCAGCTTTTAAATAATTCAACTTAGACAAAATATGATTTTTTTTCACTGTCAATGGTTTATATAACAATTAAATATTATCTGTGAAATATAATACAATAAATACAATTTTCAAGAAGGAAAGAAATTGTAATTTTGAAATCTGAGTTATCGGGTTCTTTGAAAATCAGATTAACTTTTAGAACAGCAGTCGGCAACAGACGGACTGTGAATTGTCAAAAACTGGACCACCAAAAATGTGTTTCCGAAGTATAAATCACACAAATAAATTATTTAA
The DNA here is from genome assembly GCA_038373865.1 of Uloborus plumipes. Classification (NCBI taxonomy): domain Eukaryota; kingdom Metazoa; phylum Arthropoda; class Arachnida; order Araneae; family Uloboridae; genus Uloborus; species Uloborus plumipes. The sequence continues at coordinate 126,247 of JAXGGA010000450.1, read as the reverse complement.
AAATATTTTAATGTTGGCAATAATATGCTAAAACATGACTCTTATTGCTTTTATAGCATTTTTAGAAATAATTGTGTGACTGATTTAAATTTTTAATGGTTAGTATAGAATATGAGGGTTTTTTTTTGGATCTTGATAAAAGTATCTAAAGTATCTGAGCCCAAACTAAGATCACTTGCAAAAGTCTGTTCAAGAAGTTCTAGTCTAAAGAAAGGATCTAGAATTCTACCTGCTGGAAAAATGTTTTTTTTTTTTTTTTTTTTAATAGATAAGAGCTAAACTAAGTTGTAAGAAAAATGAAGTTACATCATCCATGATAATAAACATTTCGTACATTCAGAATGAATACGAAAATATCAAAGATTTATTAAAAGATGTCAATACAGTTCAAACTTTACAATCAAGGCTCCATAATTTGATTGTAACTGTCGTGCTATAAATTATCTACTCAATTAAATTAAACAAAAAGTAATTGCAATTCACCATTTAGATATATTGATTTCAAAACCCACTTTTAAAAGTTCTCGAAATGGATTTATAGTTTTAAGCAAAGATTTTAATGAAGATATATTTTGTCTTTATTGTGTACCTTGCATCAAAATTCAATTAACAGTTAAAATGACAAAAGTCTGGATCTTGTACAGGATACAAAAAGAAGATGCGCAGGAAAGAAGGCACCCATTGGGTAAGAAATGACAGAATGCCAGGAAAAAAAAGGAAATTATTCATTTAATAGGCTTTCATTGATTAAAGATTTTTTCTTTCTTTCTTTCAATGATGTGCTTAATCAACATCATATGAGAAGTATTTCTTTTTAAATGAAAACATTGAATAATGTTTTTAAAAAGTAACTCTTTGAGAAAAGTTACTTGCTTTTACTTGTGGATACCAAAGTGGAAAAAGAACTAGTAAGTTGGGATGGACTTGCTAGTTTGTATAAAAAGAAAGAAAAGAAAAGAAAAGAAAAAAAGCATAAAGTGAGACTTTGATATAAATACCATATCTGATGACCAACGATTAGGTATTACAGGTCTTTGCTGATCAACACACACAACTTTTCGCATGTCTTCAAAGCTTGGATCACTAGGCACACAGTCATGAAATGGAGGCCTGTATTCCTCAGCAATACCTGCAATATTAAGAATTGGGATTAGATGATAAGTGACGAAAACCTCGAACATTTCACTAGGATAGGCCAATTATGGGAATCAATTCCTGCTCTGTTCATATTTAAAATGTTACGAAATTATACAGAAAGTACAGTTATACATATTTAGAATTTTAGCGTTCATTCTACTTTATTATAAGCACAGATATTGTAGGATATTGAAAAAGGTATTTTCTATAAAATCTTTTAATGTCTTAAATATTTTAATTTTAAATACTAATCAACTAAACATGAAATTTCAACTGAAACAATTTTCTGACATTCTTAATTTTTTATATTACAAATCTTCGACTTTTGGAGTTTTTAGGCTACAGAACTACTTGGGGGGAAATAAACATATGGCTTAATTTGTTTTTTTGCTTAGTTTTTCCTATATGGGTCATTCCGACGAAAGTGGTACAAATTATGACTAAAACTCTTTACTTAAGATTATCAATTTAAATAATTTCCACCAACTAATCATATTTTTTTAATTGAATTTTCATTTATTTGTGTATAATGAAGTGTAAATAACTAGTACATGACTCATTTATGAAAGGATTTTAAATATTTTGATCACTTTGTTTAACAGAGTGGACACATAACAGAGTGGACAAATAGGCCTTTAAAAATATCTGTATAATCACAAAGAAAAGTTAGAATCACAGAACACGCATAAAGTGGAATAAACAGCCTAAAACTGTAAGTCTGTCTGCAATTTCAAGAACAAATCTATTTTCTTCATCATGAAATAGGCTCCAACAGAGTGGACATCCAACAGTTCAAATCAACTATCATAAGAAAAGAATTAGCCTCACCCTGGTTGTTGACTACATAATTCAATGTAGCAAGCTAATCACGGCAGTTATACTACCTATATTTTAAAAAATATATATCAGATTGAATGCAATTGTTTATTTTATTTCCAAAAGGCATATAACCAAGTGGACAATTCAAAACATAGAAAATCTAGGGACATGGATAAATAATAGTGTTTCCTGGGGAATTTTTTTTTTCATTTGCGTAATAATCTGCAGAAATGGTGTCAGAAGCATCTCTTGTGCAGTGCAGTGTCATTTATTTTGTTGTTACATTTCAGATTAATTTTAAATCACATTTAAAATTCCAGCAATTTGAAGCTGGGACACGTCATTTTCTAATTCTTCTGACAAAGATATTTTTTTTTGTGTCCCTTCTAAATGGATTATACCTTTGATACTTGATGGCACAAAATTAAATGGAGAACCAATAAAAAATACACTTAATGGGTGGTAGTTATTAAAATTGATTTTAAAAAATTCTAAAGTCTCGGACATGATTTGTATCATTTTTGTCGGAATGACCCATCGGCCAAAGAGAGTATTTATTTTGAAAGCACAAACACATAAAAGAGAAAGCCAGTGGATAGCAGTCATATTAGGTGCTCATGTATATGACACTCACGTATTTCATTAAAAAGTAGTCATTTTTATAGGTAAAGAACTAAGATTTTAACCTAAGCAATGCAACACTGCTTCGTGATTTCTTAACCTACAAAATTTTGTTCATCAACTTTTAAATTTACTATTTTTTATTGAAATGCTTGAGCGTCACAGGTGGGACAAAATGGCCACTTTTTTGTGGAATGGCGCATTATCCCTTTTTGCACGACACTTAATGTTTGACATTAACAAAATCATTTTTTTAACAGTGTAACAAAACTTATTAAAAAACAAAATTCAAAATATTAGCAAGTAAAAAATAGCAAGTTCCCAATAGCAGAAAATCCCTTAGTTGATTCATTAAAAGTTTGTAACAGATAAGTTTTTATTTCAATGCAAGTATGGCTTCTGAATTAGAAGACAGTGGTAGCTAAGGTCGAACAGTTACTTAATTATGTTGGATGTTATTTATTGAAAATTCCCTTATGCACCTACATAATTTCAATTTCATATTGAAAGTTTGGGCAGAAACATTTGTGTTTTCATAGTTCATGCAGCAGTCAGGTAATACGTTAATCAGAACCTAATGAAATCAAAACAGTAAAGGAAATGTGTATGTTTTAATACGTTACATACTTATGTTGACCGTATACTTAATGGTTCTATTCAAAACTCTATTTGAAGCTTCGTCAGACAACCCAACCGCTGATTGAAACCTTCTTCAACTAATAAAAGAGCTTCAATCTCAGGTTTTAGTTTCTGACAGAGGTTCAAACTGACTAGTGAATATGAATGTAACTTAAACTGCACGCAAAATGGAAATAAGTTGCAGTAACCCTTGTGGGTCCCTGGGGTCATATATCGTCGGCACCATGCTAAAGTAACGAATGTGAAAAATCGCGTTTTTCAAGTTCGAATTTTACAAATAATTAAAATTAAAATGATACCTTCGAAAGATAGTTTTACACTTAAAGATCTCTATAAGAGTTTAAATATTGAAAATAACCAAATACATCAGGTGGGGAAAAGTTACATGCAGTGTTTTGGCCCTCCTAAAAAATGCCAATTTTCACATTTGTAAGTTTAGCATGGTGGCGACGATATGAATCCAATGCAAATCCTGTTTAATATATTTTGTTAAACGGCCATTTGTTTTTAATAACATTTTGTGACTTTTATTCTTTTAGCTTTGAAAGGATGTTTGTAGCTGGCCTACATCCAGGCAGACCCATAGCACCTACAGACTTGAAACTTGGTACAAAATTAGTTCGAACATCAGAGATTTGCACCTCGGAACCATTTTTCTTAATGTCAAATTAGTTTTCTTTAAAAAATTAATTTTTTAAACATACATTTTACATACTTCACCAAATTAAGGCGCAAAAAAATCCCCCCTCCCCTAATGTTATTGTGATATTGCATCACATTGTTAGGTTTTTTTTCTGTTTCTCAATCACTTTGCAAGTTGTCATTCGCGATCGCTTGGCGTCATCTCCTGCTTTTTCTATCTACAACTTTTTAATTTCACATCGGAACGCTTTCCCTTTTCAAAATTTTTGCAGCCCTTAATTTTCCGCGCATTTCGATGTATCGTTTAAGCATTTTTGTCCAATGTAACGCTTTTTCGAATCGCGATTTTCTTAATTCCCTTTTTTCCTATTTTCGTTTTTTTTTTTGCATTTCTCCATCGTTCGCCATTTTGAACGGAGCTCTTCGAAATTCTTCCCGCCTTGGTTCCAGTTACCGCCGGATCACTTTTTGAACCACGCTACACACTATTCGCCGAAACTTTCCCGCGCACATTCCGAAGGGCATTGAACTCCAACTGACTCTAGTTGTGATTGGCTGGCTCAAGGTCAGACGTCGGAGCTTAGAGTCCGGAGCGCGAATTTTTCGCACAGATTCCCCCGCAACTCGGTGTCGAAGGACGCAATCGAAAACAGAAGAGACGGCGAATTAGGCGTATGATGGAAACCTTCCGGACCAGAGACGGCTGGGCAGCGAAGGCCCCAACATAATGATGAATAGACAGTAATTATGGACCTAGGTCCTCAAAAATCTAGATAGCATCTTCTTTTATCTGCTCGTCCAAGTAAATACAACATGGAAATCCCAAGTTCTCATCGCAGCTCTCCGCCTTCCTCTTGGCCCGACTTTTGATACGATGGCATCTTTTTTTTCTGCGCCCGCCAGTAAATACAATATGGAAATCCCAAGTTCTCACCGCAGCTCTCCGCCTTCCTCCTGGCCTGACTTTTAATATATTAGTTCCGGACAGGAATTCGTCTTTTCTCCCTATCTTATCATGCAAAAGAATCCTTTTCATCAGCCCATCGGAATGAACAATTCTAATAGTGCCTGTCAACCAGCGCTCGCTTAGCATCTAAGTCTTTTTTTTTCGCCTATTTATTGCGTCGCATCCCCAGCTAGCGACATGCATCATCCCGTGTTTCCAGCTCCAACTTAAATTTTATGTCTACCCAATAACTTTTTCCCGTTCCATTCTCAACATCCGAATTTCAACAGCATGAACTCTAGCCCCAAGTAACTTTGAACTCTCTTCAGATTTGTCAATCCTTCAAAATATGGAACACTTTTTCACAACATGTGCAACCGGATGAGATTAATCTTTTTTATTTAAATTAGTGTAAAGGAAAAAGTGTTGATATGAGGTATTCAAAGAAGAATTTATTTATTTAAAATTTGTAAGAGAGCTCTCAGGTAATAAAAGAATGTGAAAGAAATGTAAAGCAAATAAGGCTGCCTTAAATAAAATTCCAGTGTTGATTTCAAGATGTTTTTGTATTTTTGAAGTTGTCAAACATGTCTACACAACTCTGGGTAAGTCAATTTGATTCTTTTTTTCTTTTCTCAATTTTGGATTTAAATTAAAAGGGCACTTAAGCCAGGTGTTAGCCTGGAGTTTTTGCGGAATATAATCTTTGCAATGTTATCTTCCACTCACTTTTCGGCCTTAGACTTAATTTTTTTTGAATTTCTAGGGAACATTTTCCCATTAATCTTTAACTTTTCCTTTTTTATTTAAATTAAGTTTGACAAAAATAAATGAACTAAATGCATCACAAAACGATGCAGGATAGCATCACAAAATGCTGCCGTGTTACACCAGTTATATATCGTTGGAAAGAAGTTCTTTTATGTAAAAGAAGAGCTTTGTTCCATTTTTTCCATTAATTATAACAGGAGATAGAAGTGATTCTAATTTAGCCATTTTTCAAGGCTCATATCGAGCAAAATTATATTACATTCGACCAAACAGCTCAAATCTTTTGACTGAGGTCGCATTAGATAAGCTTAACTGGTGACTCTTCGTTTTGTTTGTCTTTCGTCTTAATTCAACGAGATAAACAGGACTGCTTTCATCGCATATTTTCTTGATTTTTTTTAATGTTTAAGAAAGGTGATTGTTATTTTTCGTGTGGCATTTTATTTCGTTGAAGTGATTTCATTGGAATTACATTGCGTGTTTGAATTAATTTTTTTTTTCTGCGGGGGAAGACAGCTGGATTTTCTGTCTGTGCTAGATATTTTACTATATTTTGCCCCTATTATGTACATATTTTTTTCATTTTTTATATCAGGATGGGGAGAGGGGGTCTCTTTATTTGTTTGGCGAATTATTTTAAATTGCAATGGAACTGTTACTGTGCTTTTAAAGGGTATGTGGACATTTCAGTTATAGAAAATGATTATTTAACATCAAGATAGGGGGAGGGGATTATTTTCTTTTTCAGTGGGGACGACGTATTCAGTGGCATATAGTCGATTGAGCTCCAAAACACCAGAAGCGGGTTGGTGACAGTGAGATAGTCGCTGCAGACGACGAATGGGGGTTGGTGAGCGAAGCGAGCAGGGAGCGGAGCCCCTAGTATACAAAATAATGCTATTATTTTGTTTTATTTTTTCTGAATTTCATTTTTTACACACAAGACCCTTGGAGCCACTGGCGACCTCAGACCTAATATTTTGTTTGCTTTCCAACTCTGTTTTTATTGCACCCAACATACAAAAAAAGTCTTAAGTGCTTGAAATTCACTTGCAAAAATAATTTGTTTCAGGTCTGTAACAGTTGTAAATAAATCTACAGTTATTGCAAGTTTCGCTCTAAAGTTATTATTTTGAATGTATAAACTCAATTTTACTTTGATTATGTCTTTTTATTCTTATTTTTTTGTCATTAAACAGTGTGTGCACTTGAAAAATGCATGTAACATTCAATAATCATAATAAGTTAATTGAAAGAAACATTAGGGTTGTTTAGGATCCCAAGGCTTGAGTGTAACTGAAATAGGAAGGACCCACGAGGATTAAAAAAAAAAAAAGAGAAAAGAGCTGACATAAAAATCTTTTTGAAAATAAAAACACTTTAAATGCATAAAAAATTACCTCCAGTCAGACATCGTAAGCACACTTCCCACAAAACAAGCCCAAAAGCATACATGTCGGCTCTCCTGTAGGATTCAAAAACACAAGGATTAATTTTTTCTTCTAATACTTCAGGAGCCATGTATCGCTTCGTACCGACTCTGTAATTTTCTCCGACATCGGTTGACCCTGTTGTCTGAGTGTGGGTCACGGCTAATCCAAAATCAGCAATGACACATGTCCCATTGTCTTTCACTAAGATATTTTTGCTCTAAAAGAAGATAAAGTTTATACATTTCAATAAAATGTAAAAGAAAAGAGTACTTCAAAAATAGAACACAAATTTTCAGGACTTGATTTTGTGACGTTATTTTTAAACATGTATCAGAAATAAAACTGAATACAAAATTAATGCACACTAACTTTTTTTTCAGATACTTTCCGAGGACTTTTGAAAAATTGCTCAAAACTTTTGAGTACCAACATAAGAAATATTGGAAGTATGAAAATGCTGTGTTCACAATGTATAACCAAAAAATTTAAACATTAAAGCAGATTCTAGTATGTATGTGCATACACCTACATGCTAGATCTTTAGAGAAAATTCCGTTGGAGCACCAAAAATCTTTGATGGTGCTTAGTTTTTTTTGCAATGAACAAGAATTCTTCAAAGTAATTGAGTGACTCTGGAAACTTCAATGTTTCGCAATGGATCATATTATTTTTATCTTAGTGCTGAAAGAGAAGAAACTCTTTGATTGGCACAATGTCAATTATCATTATTGTAGTGCAGACCAACATTACTCACCCCTATTTTAATAACTAGAATCACTTTAAGTCAATCGGAAGTCAACTTCTCAGAGCCAGACAATACTTCCATAAAATTTTATTAAGAAGAAATGCTGACAATAAAATTAAACCTTAATTTAAATTGTTTGAAAAATATGCTGTGTAAACACCTATGAAAAAAAAGCTTCTGTGAATAAAAGTGACCAAAAAACACTAACCTTTATATCACGATGAGCAATGGCTGGCTTCCCGTCCGTTCCAAACATTTCAGTATGGAGATGAACTATTCCAGAAGCCGCTGATATAACAATAGCCATCATTTCTTGAGCTGTCAGTGTGTGAGCATTCAAATAGTCATATAAAGATCCATTTTCATGGAAATGCGTTATAAGCCACAATTGGGTACAGGAATTAACGGAAGTGACGTCAGAGCCCATGTATCCTAAAATGTTGTCATGCCGCAACATCATGGTGCTATAAATCTCGGTTTCACGAGCCCAAGAGGCTTCGTCTCTGGAGAAAAAGATTTTCACCGCAACATTTTCACATTGCCAGACTCCTCTCCAAACTTCTCCATACCGTCCTTTACCTAAAAGATTTTTACAGAACAGCAAATAAATATAACATGTTATTAAAAATTGCTTTTATTTCTTGTGTACTAAGAAGAGCTCAACAACTTTACAGGTTTTTTGGAAAAAATTTGAACTAATTTTCTTGATTCATTTTTAGTGTTCCCACCCGCACTCAAGAAAAAAATCTCAAGGACTTTTTAAGGCAATTCAAGGACCATAAATCTAGATATTTTACTCATTGTGATAAGCACATGATTAATGTTTTAAAGAGTAGAATTATGTACATACAAAAAGTGGGTGAGTTTTAGAGACAGATGCAACTGTATTTCAAAATGTGATAAAATAATCAGGGCACAAAATGCAAACAGTAGTTATTTTTTAGGTAATGTATAAAAGTTGGCAAGTATGAAAAGGGTTTTTGACTTATTTTCAAGGATTTTTCAAGAACTCATAAAAAAAATCAAGTACTTTTGATACTTCTCAAGGAACTATTGGAAAATGAAGTACTTTGAAAGGGCTCCTAGTTGTCAAAATAAAATTTAAGGACTTTTCAAGGTTTTTTAAGACAGTGTTTTAAGACTTATTAAGATCTGTGCTTACCCAATATAATCATTTTATCCAGAATATTATAAGTACTTTTTTTTTACTCTCTCTCTCTCTTTCATTCTTACTACTTCAATTCTCACAAGGTTTAAGCACAATTGAGTGAAAAAAACTCAACAGGTTCAGATAAAAATGGATGTTTAAGAGGCAGGGAAAACAACATTTCAAGAAACAAAAGTAAATATTTAATTTTATAGAATATTTCAGCATTTCTTTACAATTCTGAACACTACTTATGTAATAGAAAAAAAAATAACTATACATTAAAGTAATGTATTGATGTGATATTGATATGAATCTTCTAGATTCAAAATTTATTACACTTTACAGGGTTATCATATTTCATTTTCTACAATGTGACTCTGTTTTAATAGAGTTTAACACAACAGCATGACAATCAGGAACGTCATTTGGGGCAGTGCTCGAAATTAGCGGTCGTTAGTCGTATTTTGCAACTTTAAATTTCGTTTTGACGACCGCGATTTTGAAACTAGTCGTCACTTTGACGCCTAACTTGTGCTTCCCTGTCCTTTTCCAGTAGCTCAAGGTCAGTTTTCAGAACATCAACCTCACAATAGCAGAAAAGCGTCCTGCTATAATGGCAGAATCGGCCCTCAGCAGAATGACCAGTATCTCCTCTTTCCTCCCCCCAAAGACATCACCAGCACATGCTGTGCCTTTTGTTCCTTTGCACCTGTTTCCCCTTAATCCTTTCTTCCCCACCCTCTCCTGGAAATCGCTGTTCTGCACTAGTTGATGGAGATTCACTCATCACTTCATGTCAACACAGAGCGGCAGGTGAGAGACAAAGGTTTGGCAAACACATACAAAACAAAAAAATCTACAACTGTTTAAGCTTTTTTGGAAGTTTAAACTGCTAAATGAAAGCCTCATCTCTCGCATATTGATATACATAATGCCTTTGACGTGTTTTGCAGTTTGACTTTTTTTAACGCTCAAGCTGATTTTCTTACGCAATTTTTAATTAAATCGACATAATCGATGTTTCTGAGATTTTTTTTTTTTTTTACTGTTTGAGTGCAACAATTAATGACAATTCTACGAAAAACGCTGCAGATTAATTCGTTTTTGTCCGATTTCCCATGCACGTGGGAAAAAGGCTTAGCACATTGCAGGTGTACAGCAATCTTTTTTCATCTGTTTCTCGGTTGTACCTCTTCTGATAATTTCTTAAATTTTATGTTGTGCAAAGCCTATTCAACTAAAATACAAGGATATTTTTTTGCACCCCTTGTCTTTTAAGCCCCCCCCCCCCCCGCTCCGTAAAAAAAGTTGGAATTAAAATTGGTTCTTGTAGTCCAAAACTTCTGCTGTCATGTATAATATTCTTTAATCTTTTTTATGTTGAGCATTTATTTATCCACAGTTCTATATTTTTAGCTCAACAGTACTTGAAAATTTGTATCAGAATATGAAGAAAAATAAAAATATAAAAATATTTTATCAAAAATCTGTTTTTACCCCTTCCCTCCACCTCTGAATGCCATTCTGAGTGTTTCAAGTGAAAAAATATGTTAACATGTTTATTAGATTTGTAAAAAAAATAACAATTGATCCTCAAAGAATAATTCAACATCAAAGAAAAAAAACTACATAGTCATATAAAGCCCGAACCCAGTGTAGAAAATTTTTGAAAAAGAAGACTGCAGATAAAAGGCAAAATACAACCAAGTTTATTAGCAAAAAAAATATAATTATTCTTTTTTTTTCCATTTTGAGAGAGAAATAGAGGGATATTTGGGGGGGGGGGGGTGTTTAGGGGTATTCTTTTCATTTAATTCTATTACAGTAATAGTCACATTTGCATTTGAGATCTTTAAAATTCAAATTTTCATGCTTATTATATAATTTATGTAAATCTTAACAAAATTTATGCACCTAATCAACGTAATTTGGACATTGCAACCAAGGAAATTATTTTGGCAACTAAGAAAAAAATATCAGGTGCCATTGGCACCTAACTCACTAATACTAATTTCGACCTCTGATTTGGGGGGGTCAGGGGGGTCGATTGCCCCTCCCCCCCTGACTTTGAGAAATCAATATATTTGCATATAAGTGGCTTCTGATGTTTTCCGGTGAAATTGCATTGTGTTTGGACCCTTTGCCCTCCACTGGAAAAACTTCAAATGACGTCCCAGAACGCAATACAATCAAAAAAAAAAAAAAAATAATAATTACCAATGCATTCTGCCAATGTGATTTGACGTGCTAGGGTGCGCTGAATGAGCAGAGGAAGCCCGGAACCACTACCAGATGTTATTGAATGTTCAAAAATATCCTATGATGAGAAAAATATATGAATATCACTTTTACTAGGTACAGTAGAGTCTCGAAAATCCGAGGTAATTGGGGCTCATGCCACCTCGGATTACTGAAAACTCGGATTATCCGGAAAAAATTCTTAGCAGTAGAAACGCAACACTTTTCGATCATCATTAGTAAGATAAACTTAATTTCAAGTCGTTTTACATGTCAAGTTATTATTTCCAAAGCATATCGTAATATATCTCTAGTAGTTAAAGAATATTTCGTGAGACTTGATGAATGTCTTTGACACCAACCTCTCAATACTTTTTTTACTACTTTATTGTAAGTACAAAAGACAATTTTCCAATAGCAAAAGGTTCTTATTTTCAGATTTTAATGCAAATTATCTTTTTAGCTATTGAAGATAGACCTTAAAATGTCAATAAAAGAGCCTCGGATTAAGCGGAACCTCGGACTTTTGAGACTCGGATTTTCGAGACTCTACTGTAGTTGAAACCTTCTTAAAAAAAAAATTTAAAAAGCAAGAATTAAAGAACTAAAATTCCAGTCCGAAAAAAATGAGGAAAAACAAACTCTTATGTCGATGCAAAAGAACATATTTTGCATATTAACCCTTTATTTTTGTTATTAAGTTTTTCTTCAATGGAGGGTAGTTTTTAAGCCTTGATAAATGTTTTGACAAAGTCTTAAACCTACAGTCTTCAACGTAATCTCGAAAGTAAGTTAACTTTTGCATTTTGAAACACTTATATATAAGTTAAAGATTTGTTTTTGAGCACTATCAAAGCTTAAATAAATTGCTTCATAGAAGTAAGTTAGCAGTAAAATTATGAGAGTTCAAAAATCTGTATTATTAGTGCAAAATCACTTTTTTTTTCAGATATTTCTTGGAAAACATACTACATTTATTAAGAAAAGTTGAAAAAAATATAAGAAAACACTATCTTTTAAAAATGTATCAGAAATAATGTCAGAAAGACGAGACATTTCCTGCTTTTTCAAGAAGTTTTGACCAAATGGTTAGAGAAGTAACATTTTTGAAGATCTCATAAAGTTTTGATCGGGAAATCTAAAATTAAACAACTTTTACTAACCTTTAAGTTACTATCACCAGTAACAACTCCTTTGAATTCGTCGTGATAAATGTGTTCCAGGTCATTGTGGCTAACTAAGGATGCCATTCTTCTTTTGTGAAAGTGCCTCATGGTCAACACGACTGCCGTGAGGATTAAACAGAGTACAAGAACTGGAGCTACTATAAACTGAAATATTTTCACTACACTATCAGAAGCAGGATCATTTTCTGGTGCTGAAAAAAAAAAAAATTGTGATATATATTCCTGCAACTTAAATACTCTTCGCAAATATTATGAGCAGTGTTAGAAATAAGAACTCAAATCTAGGTGTCATGGTGGCGCCTTGCATAAATTTCTAGCTATCAAAATAATAAACTTAGGTGCCATTCTTAATGAATCTAACATATTTAATGTATCTGACTATAATTTAAAATAGAATATTAAATAGAAATGCTGCATGTTGCTAATGGTCTATTTCAAAAGATTTATGAAATATACACCAAACAAACTAATTTTTAAAGACAAAACTGTTGGCATTTTAAAAGTATTTATACGAAATTGTCCTTCAAATCATTGTCAGGATGAGTATGGGCGAAAAAGTTTCTTTGTGATCTAAAACATTAGGCGTCAAATTTGGCGCTCAGAGTTGGGATTCTAGGTGTTAAATCCAAAATTTTGGTTGCAAAATGCGACTAACGACTGCTTATTTCTAACACTGAATATGAGCATGCTAAGAAATGCATGTCCGGAGCTAAATTATTAGGGGGGAAAATGTAATATAAATGCAAAAATAAATAAATAAAAAAATTGACATTACACAAACTAATAGGAAAGAAAGAAAAAAAAATATTTTTGTGCAAAAATTCAATAAATGAAAATATTTTATGACACTAACTTGAAAATTAAACAGCATACAAATTATAAAGGGAGGTTCAGACAGTGAATAAGTTGCGTACAAATATTGTCAATTTTCATGGGAACGACTACTAGAACGACTTCTGTCTCCTACTATAGATTAAAGAGATTCCTTGTCACGAAAGATAAAAGAGTTGATTGTAACTAAACAACAAGGCTCTGCATTAGATTTAAAGTTTGGGAAACAAATTGCTGTTTCCCCAACACTAAACACAAGAAAGATGTTAACTTTTGCATTAGCAACAATTTCCAAGAAAGCAAGATTTACCAATAAAAAAATAGCAGCACAATTAAACCACTATATTTATGTGACTGATAAATTGAAATGATTACCGTCTTCATCAATTTTTGCACCAGATTTGAGAATTCCTAATGCATGCATAGAAAATTGATTATGTTTGAGACGTTCAATAACACCACCAAGTTCAATAGGGGGGGTCGGGGTAATTTGGGTATAATAATGACCTACTTTGAACTTTCCAGTCCTGTAGTAAATTTGTACATACTTTTTTTTTTCTGGTTTCATCTTAGTATTGTGACTTTCTAGAATAGTTTTTTACAAATTTCAAGTTAATAGACCTATTTTTATATTAATGGCAAACATAAGTTTCACTATACCGAAATTACCCCGTGATTGGGGGAATTTCGGTATAGTAATGAGAGCAAAGCATGGTTTTAACAACTATCTTATTTACTTGTTTCAAACTTATGTTGAATGTAGGTATAATATGCATAATTGGATAATATGAATACTAATTTTTATAAGTATTAAGATAAATTTTAGGCAGAAAATACTGCAAAAATTGTACAAAATGACAATCAATTTATTGACGGGCGGCAGTTGATTTCAGTTATATTTAAGAAAATTTGAAAAATCTTCCATTGCAGTCTGGAACAGGAAATACATCAGAAATCTGTTCCATGTTAACCCATTTAATATCATCATTGTCTTGGAAAATGTAACGTTCACTATCACCTTTACATTTTCTTAAAAAATTTACGCAATAGCGTTCTGCAGTTTCAGGATCTCGAGCAATTATTTGCCACCTGCATTCTTTTGTGTTTTCCCACTCCCTTTGATAATTAACGGATACCCATGATCCTACATGGCTTGTGGAAGGCCGGGAAAGGTCTGTATTTTTTATTATTTTGTTCGAATCTACATATCTTTACGCTTTTTGTAGATTTCTTTTTAGGTAAACCAGGTTTAAATATCCAGGAAAAATATCATTATTAATGTTGCCAACACATTTTCAGCATATATAAACCTTAGGTAGTGAGGATGCACATAAATCCCTATTTTTGTAGTCCCTTAAATTATCATTTGTCCTTCTGCTTCGTAAAATGTAATGTATACCCAAATTACCCCATGTTCTTAAATCCCTAATTACATAAAAACTAATAATGATAAATGTTTCAATTCAATGACAAATCAAAGCAAACCATATGTAATGTACATAGTTGTCATTTCGTCCACTTTTTTGCAAAAAGTCCGGGACGGCGGAAGAAATGGACAAAATTGGACGAAATGGAAAAAAAATCACATTTTGTTCATACGTTTGATGTATAAAAATGTTTGATGTACAATTAGTATCTCTCATGCATTACATATTTCTCACAATAGAATGATGGTATCATACAAAAAAAAAGGCAATTAACCCATTGATTTTTAACTAATTTTAGTTAAAAGAAATTAAATTTAACATAGTGAATAAACTATTGAGTGTAATTATATTATTATGGAATAGACAAATATTTTTTAAAAAGTGTTTTTCTTTATAGCATATTTTTAAAAAGAAATTAAAGAATTTTCTGTCACCTTAGATATTAATTAACACATTACAATCCCTTAAAAAGTAAACTTTATATGATATTTTCTCATAAATTCCATGGTTAAATTTTGTGTGAATTAAATACCATATAAATGTACATAATTTGTATTTGAAAATACATTAGATGCTACAAGAAATATTGGTTTAATTTTGATTCAAAGACTAAATCAAAACTGAAGATCTAAATATTAAATAAGAACCTGAACTAAAACAAGACATGCATGTCAAACAGTTTAGAATATCCTTTAAAATTTAAAAATATGACGTTCATTCATTCACGTAAAAATTCCTTTTTCTTATTCTGCATTATTCATTTTACGTTATATTTTTTGAGGATTTAATGAATGTTGCCCCATTGTAAAATATTTATGTACACGCAGCATTGTTTTATGGATATATTAATGGAATTATAGGAATATATTTCACTTTATGGCAAAATTTTCTTTTTTAACATCAAATAGGTAATGTTTACTTCATAGGGTTTTTAATATTTTGAGACTCAAACCTTTTAAAATTTTTACTTCTACTTTTATATTTTATATACACTTTTATTGTTGGAAATGAAACTCCTTCACAACAAATAAACATCTTAAAATTATTTACTGCTGATGTCTGCTCTCATAAGCATTAAATCTTAATTGTTAATATTCATTTATTTTATATAGATACTATATTTTTATAGTATCTGTTGTTTATAAAATATTTGTTCGTATACATAATTATGTGTGCCAATTTTGATAATAAAACTATTACCTCATTGAAAAAAAATCAATATTTTAAAACATTACTCTTAAACTTTGGATTTTTTAATTAAGAACTGTCATTTTCTTTAAAGTGGACAAAATTGACAAAATACTATTTTGTCCGGGGCGGTTTTTTCCAGCGGTTCCCCCCCCCCCCCGGACAAAATCAAACAACCCTGTTTACATATCCAAATTTGGAAAACATAGAGTGGCTGGTTAATTAGCAGCACTGTTTAGAAGTAGTTGGTTTGCATTGCATTGCCATCTCCAAAAGGGGGAATTTATTTTTTATCAATTTCAATAAGAGTGTTGGCAACATTTTTTCAGCATATACTGATAGCTAAGGATGATGTTTATAACTGACTTTTTGTGAGTGTAGAACATGATTAGTTTTCATTTTATTCAATAAAATGTAACTTATACCCAAATTACCCCAGCCCCCTCTAGCAGTAGTAGAAACTACTTACAAGAAGTGTGAGGCGTCAGGATTGGAAAAGAGCCATTATTGCAGTAATCTCCGTAGCAACAGACTCCGCTGTACTGACCAGTGTTTGGTTTTTCTGGTATGTACTCTTTGGCTTTGCACATAAAATATTGGAGATCTTTTTTATCCAAACAGCCTCTCTGGAAACTAGCAACTCCATATGCATCAATGACACTATAACTATAGCACTAAAAATACATACATTAAATTTATTAGTAAAAATACGTACAAATAAATTATTTTTGTCATATATTATGTACATAAAAATTAATTATTAAATTCATGATAAAAATGGATTTCATCAAGAATGTTGCACAATTCACTCTTGAATCCAATTATAACGAACATTACACATAAAGCATGAAAGTATAGTAAAATCCTGGTTATGTGAAATAATTAGGACCAAATCCTTTCCAGGGTAATACGTTTTTTTTTGGGGGGGGGGGGATTTAAAGAAATTATTCTTAGAATAAAGTGCATAATGTGTGCACGGGGATCCTCAATAAGTGCCCCCCACCCTCCCCCACATACAAAAATTCCTTATCCGACAAGTTTTGACTGGTATTTGGGAGAATTTGGACACAGTGAAACAAGTTTGAAAAGTTGTAATCATTTTTCATAAGCATCTAACATCTTTTTTCATAGATATAGGTCAGTTTGAATGCACATATGTTCTTTATTTAGAAAACAAAGTAATCACTTTCCTTTTTTTGAATTCATAAGAAGAAGCGCCCTGATGGGAGGTCACTGTAACCTCCCAATAATTTTCGATTTCGTCACATTTTGCTGACGATTCGGCAATTAGAAGACAATATTGCAATATTGAGATTACTTGTTCTTTTTAGATTTTAGAATTGTTTTTTAAAAGATGCTTAATGTATTTTCTCACTAAATGTTATGCATGTATGACATGTGTGCATGCTTGTATTTTATCATTTGGTAAAATTCGAACTTCATTCGGCAAACTGATAATTTTCCATCATCCAAAAATGTTAGTTCCGGGCGCCCCGTTCATAAGAGTGAATGATTCAGATTGATTCTCAAATATTAAATCTAGAAGAACACAGAGTTAAGTTCAAGATAACACTAAAAACATAATTTAAAAGGCATTCAAAAATAGATCAAAAAAATTTACCACAATAGCGTTATCACAAGTAGAGGGCTTGTCACAGTTTCCATCACAGTTATAGCAGGTGTACCTGGATACATTTTTCGAGTTTATTACAGCATCTGGTACGAAAAAGAAACAAAGCTATGATAGGAGTAATACAATAACTCCTCTTTATTTGCTCCAAGTATTTCTTGTTCCATATTTTGAAGAAAATCATTTAAAATTATTATGTATGAAACATAATATCATGCAGGGCCCATCATTACAGCGGGTGGTACTTATGTATTAAGGCCAGAGCAGCTACAGATTTCAGTTTATTTGGCGGTTTTAAATAACTGGGTGTGAGTGTCTGTGAACTAATAATATTCTGTTTTTCAGTACAAAAAGTATAATAAAGAGTATTTTTTGAACAGTTTTGAAAATTTTCGGAGGGGTTTTGAACCCTGAAAACCCACTCCTTAAATACGGCCCTAATTTTAAGTTATATTAATATTCAAAGTAAATACACTTATTAGTATAAATTATTACGCCCTATTAATGTCGCAAGTTATATCTGTCATTATAACAAGTTGACTGATTTTAGATTGTTGTTGTGACTGATGTAACCTAGGTCTTCTCTCCCAAATGGAGGCCCTGATTGCTAGTTTGTAGTTTATATGTTACTTCAGCACTGGTTTTGTTTACAAACAGATTTGAACTCTTGGAGTCTTTTAACACGTTAAACCAGTATATTACACTCTTGTCATATCGAGGACCTTGGAAAGTCTACCTTTGACTTAAAAATGTTAATATAAAAAAAGAGAAACATGTCATATGGCTGTGAATAAGTTCAGCATAAAAATTTGAATGAGACTTTTAATTCAAGTAATATTTTTGCAAATTAAAAAAAAAAATAGGGTATTCATAAATGCAACCTTTATTCTTACATTGACAATTAATTGCAAGTTTCATTGCTGTTGTCTGAATTTTGTGGAGTTGACTGAAAATACATTTCATCTTGAAACAGTTTGAGTATATGTGCAAAAAAAAAAAAAAAATATTGAAAAGTTCACTTAAAATACAATCTGAATCCTTTTTGTTAGTCAACATCTTAATGGCATCAAAATTAAAGGGGGGAGGGTAAAAATATTCACAGGAAGAAAATTCTGGTGGCAGCAAAATTTCAAGAATCAAATGAGCACTTCCTTTTAAAAATTGAAGTCCTAATTAGGAACTTGCAGATATAAAAGTAAATAGAAATGACATGCAGAAAAGGAACATTCTAGCATGTATATAATTTATTTTTTATGGAGCAGGTCTTTTATTTCGTTTACTCAGATCATTAAACGAATTGTTTTAGAAAGACATCTACAAGGAGTTTTTTTTTTCTTTCTTTCTGATCAACCTGAAATTTTTCTTTGCCGTATCATTACAGTAAAGGAATGAAAAACATTTTCAAAAATAATTCATAAAAACCGAAGAGAAAATTTGTGACATAAAAAAAGAGCGAGAGCTTATACTTACGAACTGTAGTACTGTAACAACTGAACACAATATACACAAAAATACATATTGTCCAAGACCAGAAGGTATCCGTCCTCATTTTAAATAATTTTTTGGCAAAATAAAAGCACCATTTTCAATTAAATTACAGAAAAATGATACACATTGTTATCAAATATTAATTTGCGACCATAAATCGAGACACTTTATAAATTGCCATCATCGTCAGAACTTATAATAAACTAAACAGATTTCCCAACAGGGTTGCCGTATCTTCTTAAGTGAAGAAGTAGTAGCAGCCGCCCCAGACAACGCAAAATTCACTGAATGTTTTTTCCTTTACATTCAATTTTTTCTCACATGTTACGCTGCTATCTTTTCTTGTGTATTTGCGTCAAAAATGCTGTAAAATAAGACTTTTGTTAAAATTTAACAAAAATTTCGCGTCGTTCAGAAACTTAATTAAAAAAATTTAGTCGCCAATAAAGCAAAAAGTAACCTAATCTAGCAAAACAATTTTCCGACAATCCGTCTCCGATCCAAAACGATCACAGTTAACTTTTAACTGTTAACTTTTAAAGGGAAAACTATTGATTAAAATGCAGAAGTTTTGTATCAAAAAGAATATAATACGGTAAAAATAGTTATTTAATACAACCCTTTATCCTTGAGCTGTTTTAAGCATCTTGTTTACAAATGAACTTTAACATCTTAACTTAGATTTATGAAATATGGCAACGTTATTACGTAATAATACATTAGGACGGATTTGTGTATCCTCGTGTGTTTCTTCGTAAGTAAGTTTTGTACAAAAACAGTTTATTTATAAAAATTTTGTTTCAGAACTTTTTTCTTATATGACCTTTTATTCACCGGGAATACCAGCAGTATAACTTTTCCCGTTGTATCAATCTTTCGACGCAAAAAG
This sequence comes from Uloborus plumipes, assembly GCA_038373865.1. Classification (NCBI taxonomy): domain Eukaryota; kingdom Metazoa; phylum Arthropoda; class Arachnida; order Araneae; family Uloboridae; genus Uloborus; species Uloborus plumipes. The sequence continues at coordinate 106,466 of JAXGGA010000450.1, read as the reverse complement.
ACTCATAGTATCTGGTCTTTTGAACATGATATTCTTTAAATTGTTTAATCTGTCAATATTATTTCTTTTGAGACATAGTAATGCTGATCACAAAATCTGTAATGAATTTCCAACATATTTCTCACTTTGCGATAATATTTCATAAAGATCAATACTGAAAGTAAAATAGAAACGATTTTATTTAGTTCACCCGGCTCGGCCGATTTTTGTTTACTCTATAAGAAATGTGCTAAATATGTTCTTTTCCAATTCAAATATCTTAAGAATTGGTATACGATTTGCTCCAACAGTGTCGGAAGTCAAAAAAATGTGATAAATTCTTTAACAATTACAGTAACCCCTCGTTATATCGCGCTTTTCGGGGGACAAGAAAAAAGCGCGATGTAACCGAGGTCATTAAAAATAGTTTTCTATCCAGCATGCAAGTAAATTATACGTGCACATACATAAAAATTCATTTATTGGAACATTAGCTTTTTTTTGAGTCAAAAGTAACAAAAAAATATAACTTTTACAGATTACTACTACTACACATTACTAACAGATGCTTTTCACTCATTGTATCAATGCAAAAGAAAGTCCAGTAGTTTCCAAACTGTCTCTGCAGTATGCAAGTTTGGGTGGCAGGAATTTGCTTCTTTTCAGCGAATTCCGACGAATAGAAGAACCTTTGTTTTGTTCATTGATGACAAAATAAATGAGAAAGAGACCTTTTCTGAGCACCTTACATATTTTCTCAAATATGGGTTCGAACTAACAGTTTTTTTTTGGGAGACAAACGAAAAGAGCGATATATCCAAAGGAGCGATATAACGAGCGGCTACTGTATTTCCATCTAGTTGAAAAAAAAATATTAGGGGGACTCGTCCTTTTATAGGGTAAATGCTAGGGTTGGTGGATTTTCGTTGGTTCAAAAACAGTCTGATTAAGTTGCATTTTATTAATATTTTTTTCTTATCCATATATGGTTCTGTTAAAAATATTGACATTATTTAGATCTTAAACATTTTTTTCTTCTTTTTATTTGTTATTATTTAAGTAGAAATGCAAATTTATTGAACAAATGCCGTATTCTTGTTCTTTGTAGATAAAGAGAAATGGCTGCTCAACTTTTTAATAATCTAGGAAGATTAGGTTTAGGACTTGCAATAGCTGGTGGAGTTGTAAATTCCGCTCTCTATACCGGTGAGTATCTTTAAAAAAGTATTTGTATAAACTAAACTCAGTGGCACAACAGTCATGGGGTCTAATTCCTACTGTGCCTATCTCAGTTTTCATGACCGAGGGCGGCATGTTGCAGAGCAAATGTACCGGTTAGGTGATTGGCTGAGCTTGGTGCCCCAAGGTTTAGTTCCCAAGCAAGTTTGGTGCTGATTTTATCCACCCTCTGTGGGGATGAAAAGAATTAATGAAGTAAAATTGAATTTAAATTAGCTGAGCCTGTCTAGAGCATCTGTGCTCTAGTGTCTTCTGTTCGGGATTAGAATATACATGTCTTGCAATATAATATACAAAGATTTTTCAATGCAAGAAGATTGGTAAGATTATGCATGTCCCCAAATATCTATGTAACAAAGTCTTCTGTCAGTGGTTGCTTGTGTGTCATTTAAATGGAAAGTCACAAAAGCATTTCAAAAATTAAATATGCAAATACAATGTTACATAAATTGCTTTTAATTTTTTTAATTACAAACAAATCAATAACATCTTTGTCTAAGTCAAGTGTGTTATTTATTGCCTTCTTTATTCAAGAGGATGGATAAAACGCATAGTCTGTCGTCAGTCTCCTCATAGAAATTCTTAAAAACTTTTTATAATTTTTTAGGAATGAAAGTCAATACTCTAAAAGTAGCAATATGTACATACATTCTAAAACTATGTATGAATATAATTCATTTAGCTAGTTCTGTTGACATGTACTTATAACAGCAAAATTTACATACATGTGATTCTTCAGCCAATTGGCGGAAATCAGCCAATTTGATTGGTAAACATAGTTCTGTCCTTCTACCTCTCTGCCTTAAACAATTTCCCCATCCGCTCTAAAATTTTCATTCTATTTAAAATTTCCACGATTTCTAGACGAAGATAATGGGAAGCGACGGAGATCTACACAGCTTTAAAAGGGAGCATTCTTTGCTTGCTTGGTTTTGGTTAGAAATTTCATTTTGAAAAATAAAAAAATAAAACAGAGTTAGAGAAACCAAAATGATAAAAGTTAAAAATAAAAAATTAAATGCATTTAATAGCACTTTTGCCCTTTGAACCAATCATTCACAACACGTCAAATATTTTCAGCCAAATTGTTTTGAAAGTAATCACATGTATGAATTTAACCATGCCAAATTTATATCAAGAGATTCAATGAGTAACACAATATGGCAACCTTTTTTTATCAGGAGCACGGAAAAATTGTGGTTGGAATATAAGAAAATGGTGCTTTTCCTTCCACTATTCCAAGGGCGGATCCAGAAATGTTCCAAGGGAGGGGCGATTGATTTTTTTTTTCTTACTTGCTCACTTTTTTCGCCATGCATCCTTGATAACACATGTTGATTACAAATGTTTTGGTCTTCCATTTTGAAAAATTTCCAGATAAGAGCCCCTAATCCCCGCACCCTTTCCCTTAATATCATCATAGATCAACTAAAATTGCTTTTTGTGAACTTCAAAATCTAAAAACTACTGGAGAAGAGTCCCTCAAGGGAGGGGCGATCGCCCCTTCCTTGTATCCGCCCTTGCACTATTCATGCCTTTTTTCAACCCTAAAGAGTCTCTTACTAATAACATTACACTTTAAAGACTACACTTGTGAGAAGGGGTAGCAAAAATGACCTCACATTTTCTGTATCAATACGCTTATAAATTTCGTAATGAATTATTTTTTAAATGAAGTTTTATATTTTGTATCTATATTTTTGTAGATTAACTAACTCTTAATTAAATTTGTACTATAACCAACATATTTATTTTATTTGTAGTTGATGGTGGTCATAGAGCAGTAATATTTGATCGATTTGCTGGTGTTAAGGCTAATGTTGTTGGAGAAGGAACTCATTTTTTAATTCCATGGGTACAGAGACCTATTGTCTTTGATATACGCTCCAGGCCAAGAAATATTCCAGTAATTACCGGTAGCAAAGGTATGAATCAAATCTCATTAAGATTACATTCCTAACCTTTTCTACTAGTGGTCGTATGAAATATTTAATAAACTGAATGACAGCATTTTAATATAGGAAAATTTATGACACAATGTCATATTTAACCTTTTGGATCCTGACTATTCGTATAGAAGTTTTCTTTTCAAGACGGGCGGTACAACTGTTGAACCGTAGATCCCTTTTCCTCTGAAAACGGGAAGATGCAACGGCAACCACTTAGGTTATATGACTTCGCAATTCGAATACAAAGCTGTAATCCTCCGGTAAGGGGATATGAAATCTTGGGAAAATCCCCTGTTCCAAAGGGTAGAAGTGAAGATTTCAACCCTGTCCTCAAAGGAAAACAGACTTGCGGTACAGCATGTGTACCACCCGGATCTTAAAGGTTAACCCGTTACCGCACAGTTATCCATTTATGGCTCACCTCTTTTCAGACTCCTTATTCAAAACAATATCTTTTTATCATTTCTTATTCTTATTGGCTAGTTTCCTTACAAACGTGGCTACACACCTAAAAAACTTTTGAACCTTTCTTTTCCAAGTCGGTCTAGCAGGTAGCATTTAGAGTTTGTCATGTTGCAGATTCATAGTGCAGTTTTCAATTCTGGGTACAATGGATTTTTTTTTTTTTTTTTAAGTATCGTATACTTTTCTTTAGTTGATTTTAATTTTACAAAAACTTTATTCTTGATTAATTTTTAGGAGCCGGGCGGTACACATGCTGTACCGTAAGTCTTTTTTTTTTTAGAGGACGGGGTTGAGATTTTCACTCGAACCCTTTGGAGCCGGGGATTTTTTCAAGGTTTCATACGTCTGGTACGATACTTTATACCTTCTCTTTTCAATGGAAAAGGAATCTGTGGTTCAACTGTCGTACTACCTGCGTCGAAAGAAAAATTTCTAAAAAACAGCCCGGATCCAAAAGGTTAACAAAATTGGTATTGTTAAAGATAAGATTAGAAGAAAGTTATCTACTTTTTAACCACCAGAAATGCCCAGCGATATATTTATAGCTCATCTATTATTTCAACTACAAAATGCTGTAAGTGAATAAACTTTATCTTTACTCTATTTATGAAGTATAAAGATGTAGCTTTAAAAGATTTTTCAAAAATTTTCTTTTTAAAATAATTTGTGCCCTAACGGGTTTATCTGCAAACCCATATTACTTGAAATATGCTATTATTGTATAAAAAGGAAGCAAACTTATATTCTATTTGTTTTCAGTTAAGTAGTCCATCTAAAACCTCACTTCTTCATACTTGCCTACCTTAACGACTAAGCTTAATATCTGCTTTTTAGCTGATGTTACGCATTATCATTCATTATTCTTGTTTATGATTTTTCTGTCTTGTTTGAAGCATCTTTTTAAAGTAATTACTTGATGAATGTTCCAGATCTCCAAAATGTTAACATTACTTTGAGGATTCTGTTTAGACCAGTCGCTACAAATTTGCCCAAAATCTACACTACCCTAGGAGGTGATTATGATGAAAGAGTTTTGCCTTCCATCACCAATGAAGTATTGAAAGCAGTGGTTGTGAGTATTATTCTTCTCTTGCTTTGCTATCTGAACCATGCAGGATAAAAACTTTTGGGGAGGGATAAATTATTACATGCAATTTTTTATAAGCTATGGATTAAGTTAGTTTGGCTACAATCCAACTCCAAATTCCAAAACATTTTCATGAGAATCTTTTTTTAAGCCTTTCTATCTGCTTTTGGGATCTTTATAAATGCTTGAGGCTTTTTTTTTTTTTTTTTTTTCAAAATTGTATTCACATCGCTGAAAAATGTTCAGCATTAACCTATAGCCAACGGCAGTATAACTATTGTACCGACAAAGAATGTTATATTTTCTCTACCATGCCCCACCTCCTTGCGGTATGCCTTAGGTGGGTCTATGGGACGTACATGAAGGCTTTTTGTGGTAAAACCCAAAGCATAACGCCAAGAGTTGAAACAAGGTAGAGAAAAGAACACTTTTTGTTGGTACAACAGTTATACCACCTTTGGCTGAAGGTTAAACAGACTTCTATATCACCTTCTTACACAAGATTGAAATAATTTTATGATCTTAACAAAGATCTCAAGTACTTAATTTCAATTTTTATGTTTAGTTTTACAAAGGATAAACAGCTACTTTTTAGTTCCAGCAACCAAACATGTGCTGATCCAAAAGTTGAATCTATATATATAAAGATGACGCGCTCTGTCTGTTTGTATGTTTGTTTATAACCGATGGCTAAAATCCCCCACGGAACCTACAGACCTGAAACTTGGCACAAAATTCAAATGTAATTCCCTGTAATCTGCACCTTGAACGCCGCATTCTAAATTTTGAATTAGTTATTTTTAAATTAATTAATCAGTCTTATTTTTTGGTGTATCCTGTATAATTGAGGGGGGAGACTTTCCCCCACTCCCTAACATTATACATTGCTGGAAAGATTTTTTTTTCTGAAAAAGAAAAGTTTTAGCACATTTCTCTCCATTAATTAGAACAGGAGATATTAATTAGTCAATTTTCAAGGCTTAACTCTGTACACAAAACTAAAACACTAGGTCCATTTTCCAGACAAACTGCTCTTTCGTCCCTGAAGTTACATAGCGGTTTCAATTTGCGTATTAAGTTAAGCCTTGAAAATTGACTAAATTTGAGAAAATATCTCCTGTTACTTACTTAATGTCTTTTTGATTTATTTGGTGAATTGTTTTAAACTTCATCAGGACTTTTAGTGAAAATTAAAAGGTCGTGTAGCACGTTTGAATTAAAGAATTTGAGTTTACTTCAGAGTTGGAGTGAATTTAAATTTATTCAGTTGACTTCCTTTGCATTTATTGCATGGGCATCATCGTGCAAGTACTGCTAGTGTTGTTTAAAAGTTCAATCTTTTTGTACCCTTTATTCCTTTCATGAATTAATCCCCTCCACCAGAAAACTTGACCAACCAAAATGTTTTCCTACATTGAAGGGGGCCTTCAAAATGAGAAAGAATAACTTATTCAATTATGCAGTTCAGATTAATTTTTGACTTTGAGTTGTTGAGATTAATATTGAAATGTGATGTTAGCTAAATCATCCTGCAGTAAAACCTCATAAATTCAGACTAGTAGGGGATCCAGATGGTTCGAATAAATGAAAGTACAGATTAAACAAAAAAACCTGTAAGTTGAACCAATGGATACAGGGGTCTGGCCAGAGGAAATTCGGGTCCGTTAACGGACCCTTCACAAAAATACGACCAAGCAAAACGGACCCTTCACAAAAATACGATCGAGCAAAACGGACCCATCACAAAAATACGATCAAGTAAAACAGACTCTTCACAAAATGCTGATCAAACAAAACGGACATTTCACCCATTATCCATTCAAAAAGCAAATCTAATATCAAAATAACTCATTGCATATTTCTGTGTAAAAGCCCATAATTTTTGGGCCTTTTCTGAAGTTAAAGAAGGAAATTGCTTATGCGCCACTTTTTCAGAAAAAAAAAAAAAAAAGTCGGCACACTTCCTGTGTGCTATATGCTCGAGCTTCTTTTAAAGAAATTAACAACTTTTAAAAGGTAGTTGTTTTGCTTTAATAGTTCTGCTTGTTTGTTTTATCATATGCAAATCAAAATGGCTTGCCTCGAGATGTTGCTGTTATAGATTTCTCTGGAAATGCAGAGTAAGGATTTTTCTCCCTGCTCTTGACTTAAACAAAAAAAAATTAACAACAATTGCAATTATCAGGGAAATGAACGTAGAGCTGCAAACAGATAGCAAGGGTTGGAGAAAAAATAGGATTGCTTCCGAGATAGAGTGACCAGCTATTTAAAATTATCGCCATCTGACGTTTTTGGTGCGACTTTTTGACCTTATTTTGGCAAGAAATTATTGTTATTATTATTATTATTATTATTATTTTTTTTTTAATTATTTGATGCTTGCAAGGGCGCTGTTTTGGTTATATTCAGGAATAATTTATGTACTTTTCGTCTGTTAATATTGGAAGTCCGGTAGTATTGTTTGTTTTGCTGTCTCCCTACTTTCGTATTTTTTCCGCCGAATTTTTTTGGTGAATATGTCGGTGATTATTAAAGACATTCATCATATAAACCTGATGAAACTATTTGACTTTGATAAATTATTTTATTCACCGTTTTTATACTTCTGACGTTTTCATTTTGAAAAATGCATCTCTGCATCCGATATGAAAATCGAATTTTACTTATTTTTCAAACTAATTACTCTTTATTAGGAGGCAAATAAATGAAAATTCGCTTTATTTTTTGTTCAGATCACTATTTTAAATTTTTTTAAAGCAAAATTAACTGATCAATTGTGTCAACAGATATTGATAATGTGTTTATCATAGACTTTTAAAATGCTGTTTTAATTTTTTTTACCAAAATGAACTCGTTTATATGCCGTTTTTATGCGTTTGATGCACTTTGAAAACTGCCATCTCTTTGCATCCGCTACAGGAATCGGATTTTTCGCATTTTTGATGTTTTAATACGCTGTTTCAAGAGGAAAATAAATGAAATTCACTTTTATTTTTTATTAAATTAAAAAAAATTTTTTTTTTGCTTTTTTTTTTTTCAAAATTGTTTGATTTTCACAAAATTATTTGATTTTTCACAAAATTATTTAGTTTTTCACAAAAAACGGACCCTGTGAAAAATCCTGGACAACCCCTGGTATATAAACAAACTACTGTACCTAGTGAAATCTATTTTGAATTTGAGAGAACAAAATATAACATTAGATAAGAAAAACTACATAAATACAAAATATGGCTGTAAAAATACTGCACTAATGTCACTTTTTGTTGATACTAATAATAGATACCATCCAGTGCTTGACATAACAGCTCAAATCTAGTTGCCATGGTGATGCCTAGTATACATTTCTAGACTCAAAAATGGAAAATTGAGTTGTCGTTTTTAATGAATCAAATGCATATGTATTAATTGCAAATGCAGCAGTAAGCATGCTCTATAAAATATACAGAAAAAATGGTTTATTAAAGACAAAATTGATTATATTTAAAAAATACTTTTACAAATCTATCCTTGATGTCAGTTTGGGTCTCAAGTCAGAAAAGAAAAGCTTCAGTGTGACCAAAAGTTTAGGTGTCAAATTTAGCGCATGGGGTTGAAAATCCAGGTGTTAAATCCGTGACTAATGACCGCTAATTTTTGACACCTATAGAAACTTTACTGCACCCACTTTGGGATTTAGTATGCACATCTGAATGGCTGTTCGAATTAAGCGAATTATTCTCAGTTAATAGGGTTAAGATTAATGAAGGCAAACTATGTTTCATAATTAAGTAATCAGTAATTGACTGCAATCAGGGACGTAACTAGGCCATTTTCGAACAGGGGCAAGACTTTGCTTCGGCTCCCCCCCCCCCCCCTGAAATAAAGTAAAATATTTGTCGGTAAAAATCGCTACGCTAACGTCTCGACCATCATATAAGGGTGTACTCAACGTATATTACATAGAGAATGAACAAAAAGCACTAACTAAATACATACAATACTTTAAGAAGAAGCACTTTTACTGGTCATTCTCTGAAAGAAAATATATTCATGCCATTTACTGCTCTCTCCTCACTTTCTTTCCGTCGATCTTTCCCACCCCTTTTCCACTTCTTTAACTTTCTGCCTATGCCTGCATTGAGCTTTTTTTTTTTAAGAGAGAGAGAGCTGGCTTTTAAAAATTTGTCTTTTTTTAAAATAATGAAAAGAAAACTATCCAGCTATTTAGCCAGTTCAGCGCCCCTAAAATCTGGCGCCCGGGGCACGAGCCCCGTCTGCCCCCCTCTAGTTACGTCCCTGACTGCAATTAAGTTTCATACTTAATTCAACTGCACCTCATTTATTAAAGTGTTTTCAATTTTTGAAATTTTATTGTTGCCTTAATTCCAATAATATCTTATGATTTTTTTTTTTTAATTATAGGCTCAGTTCGATGCAAGTGAAATGATCACGCAGAGAGAGCTGGTTTCTCAGAAAGTGTCCGAGGCTTTGACAGAAAGAGCATCCCAATTCGGGTTGATACTTGATGATATTTCAATTGTAAGATTTCATTATTTCATGTTGAGCATAAAAGTACATTGTTGTTAGTATTCTATTGTTACATTTATTTTAATATCCTTTTTCATTTTATTAGACTCATTTAACATTCAGTAAGGAATTCACACTGGCTGTAGAAATGAAACAGGTGGCTCAGCAAGAAGCTGAGAGGGCTCGGTTCTTAGTCGAAAAGGTAATTTTTCCTTTGTTAAACAATATGCTTTTTTTATAACAATGTTTTTTTTAAAAAATACGCTTTTATCAGTTTCATATGTGGGTTTGTTTGTATGTAACTATGAATAAAAGACAAAATTCACGTTCTTTACAAATATAAAAGTAATATACAGGGTGTCCACTCCTATCGTGGCCCAATAGCTAATTTCTAAACCGTTAGAGATAAGCATATAGTTTATTTAGGAAAAAATCTCTAAATTACGAAAGGAATTTGGACTATGAAATGTTTTTCAAAAAATTCAAATTTTGAAAGAGTTATGAAATTTTAATTTTTATACAGCTCCCCAGTCGTATTAATCATATTTAGTAAAACATTATTGACACTGTAACGTTTAAAACTAAAAAAAATCACTCTTCTACGACAAAAATTGACAGAGTTATGACGTTTTGAAAAATCAAGATTTTGAAGGATTTCGCATACGGTTCCTTAAGCGATCTCTCGATGACGTCATGAAATAATGCAAAATCTTGATTTTTCAAAACATCATAACTCGGTCAATTTTTGTTGTAGAACAGTGATTTTTTTAAAGTTTTAAACGTTACAGTGTCAAGAATGTTTTACTAAATATGATTGATAGGACTGGGGGGGCTGTATAAAAATTTAAATTTCGTAACTCTTTCAAAATTTGATTTTTTGAAAAACATTTCATAGAACCAAAATTCCTTTCGTAATTTGGAGATTTTTTTCCTAAATAAACTATATGCTTTTCTCAAACGGTTTAGAAATTAGCTATTGGGCCACGATAGGAGTGGACACCCTGTATTTAATACTATTATTAACACTAAAGGCTAAATTATATTACATGTTAATGTATTATAAGTGCATGTAAGCTTAGTAGATAGTTATATTGGCAATATAAAAATCTTTAAATTTGTTTTCTACATCGAGATTCAACTGTTGACACATCTGTACTGTACATATGAAAGGTGATATGTGACAATTTTTGAAACTTACTTTTTACCTTGGATGAAGGTGATAAGTCCATCAGTATCATGCCCCCTTAGTCACAAAAATGGTTGGCAACTAAGAATATGACCCTGTTTTAATCATTAAGAAAAATCCATTAAAAAATAACATTTTTTTAAAAACTTTTTCCAGAAATTAAAAAAATTGTCACATATCGCCGTTACCCACTTGCCCCTTCATATTAAATACGCTTTTTTAATAGAAAATTGAACTCAAAAGTTAAAAATAAATTATAGTTTAAAAGAACTTAAAATACGCTTTTAGAGTTAATCAAACTAAAGAGCGAGTAAAATAATAAATCTTGACATAAGAATAAAATTAGTGCCAAAAAATTAACTGTGCTAAAAGCATAGGGTGCTTTGTATGACGTTTTAAAACTAATTCTGCATTTCGGAATGAAACTAGTAAAAAATTATAATAATTGATATCGAGCACCCCACTCTGTTAGAACGGCGACATTAATTTTCTCGTCACTAATTTTATTCTTATGTTTAGATTTTTTTCCCTTTTAGTTTAACTTTAAAAGCATACTTTTTAGTTTTTTAAACTAGATTATTTATTCCTAATTCACTTTACTTTTTCCCCACAGGCTGAACAGCACAAAAAAGCAACTGTTATCACAGCCGAAGGTGACACTCAAGCTGCTGCTCTGTTAGCAAAAGCTTTTGGTGAATCAGGAGAAGCTCTAGTCGAACTCAGGCGGCTGGAGGCTGCCGAGGACATCGCCTACCAAATGTCCAAATCTAGGAATGTTGTATATTTGCCCTCGGGGCAAGGAACACTATTGCAGTTGCCACAGTAGGACAACCAAACTTAGGATCCTATAAAAATATATCTGTTTGTAATTGACATAGTTCTAACTCATGTTCATTTTTTTTTATGAGATAGTGAAAATGATGCATAATTTTGCAGTTTTTTTTATTGAGAAAAATACACCTTTGAGGTATGTTGAGCAGTCTTATTCTTCATTATAATAATTCATTTCATGCAAATCATACGTCTAATCTATTTTCCTAGAAGATAAGTTTTGTATGTTGGTTTCTCCAAATGTTGCCATGTTTATATATTTGGAACAAATGTAGTAACTATCAGTCAATAAAAGTTCTCATACTTTTCTTAATGAAGTTTGTTCTTTCCTTTCTTCACCGCTTAGTCTGTTGCAGTGTTTTGTAACTATTTAAGAAATGTGGTTTTCTTATTTATTATTTAAAAAAAAAATTTTTTTTAATAACAAATTTTGTATTATCAAAAGCTCAGGATAAACTGAAAATAGTAAATGAAATTTTGCACACATACTGATAATAATGTAAGGAAAAGTAGTGCAAAATGGTTCGTGCATGATACACACTTGCAGATACGCAGCTCGTTTTTGTTTCTGATTTCCTAACTTGGCTGGCACACTGCCGTGTGTCTTAATACGATAAAATGCAGACAGGTATAGCAAATCTTAGAACATAGAAAAGGGAAGTAACTGCTTCAATGTTTCATAAAAACGCTACTAAGTCTATTATTTGACTTTTTAACACTATAGGGGAATGTGGGGCAAAATGAAATAGTTAAGTTTACGTACCTGCTTCAAAAAGAACATGGGGATTTTGTTCTAAAAATTATTGTACATAGAGAAGGAATAATCTATTTTATGATACAACTTTCATTGAAATATTATTTTTCATCTTTTGCAGTTATTTTGTATTTTTTAAGAAATATGGAAAATTTTCACTTCAAAAAATCATGGGGCAAAGTAAAAAACAAATATTTTTGCAATGAAAAATTTTTTATTCAATGGTTTACAGTAATTTTCATCAAATGAATGCGTAAATAAATGAAAAAAAAATATTATTAATGGGGTCATTCCATATAAAATAAACAAATGGGCCGGGTCGCACCATTTTTGATTTTGATCAAATTTGGTAGGTAATATGCACCAATATTCTATACTTCCAAACTGTTATTTTTTTCTCGAAAAATTTTTATTCTCCAGATATAGCCATTTTTTTGCTTTGCCAATGAGTAAAATTCGGCATTTTTTATCTTTTTTCTAAGAGCTCTGGTAAATTAATTTAAAATGGTAGAAAGATCAGACATGACTTATTTTAAAGCTAAAAGAATGAACTTTGGTTTTTACATAAAAAGAAACGGTTTCAGTTAAGCCTAAGTAGAAATTTTCGTGGTTCAAAAAGTGCCGTTTTCATCATTTCAGGCATGAAAAAGTATATGAAGGACTGACAGTGGGGCTCTGATTTTTTTCTCTTACACTTAGTTATAGATACTAGAAGCACAGAAAAAAAATAAGATACCAGTAGTCCTTCATTATGAAAAAATTGAGAAAAAACGAAAAATGGCCCTTTTCACTCCCCAAAAATATCTTGCGGAACACTTAGTAAAAATTTGCAAATGCAACATTGCCCTTTAAAACGAAACAAAAACTGTTGTTATTCCCCAGACATCAAAGAGATAAGGCCCTCTTAAAATTGAAAATTCACGCAAGACTTTTTTTTGGCATAAGTTAAAGCAATTATGAATATAAACAAAGTCTTTTCATGCAAGAACTCTAAAAATATGTATAATCAAATATATAATTCAAAATATATCGTAAAATGGTTGTAATTTATTTGTAATGTTGACACATCGGAAAAAAATTGTACTTAAAACCAGTGATCCAAATGTACACACATCAATTAAAATTGGTTTTAAAATTTAATTGCATGTCGCTAAGAAGTCTAGTTTTACATTTACATTTGAATGAAATTACAAATTTTTTTACGAAAATTCGAAATTTTTACATCCTTTTCGAAACAGCTACAACTAAAAGGGATTTTTGCTAATTGATTATTTGTTAGAGTTTATCTTAATAATATTTAGTTGTACATCCATTACAAATTAAAAGAAAATTCTGAAAACAAAAACGCTAAAAAACGTTTCAAGTACAACTTTTTCAGATGTTTCTACGTCACAAATAAATTACAGGCATTTTACGATATATTTTGAATCATATATTAAATTATACATATTTTTACTCTTGCAGTTCTTGCACAAAAAGACTTCCATGTTCATAATTGCTTTAACTTATGCCAAAAAAAATTTTTTTGCTTAAAATTTTCAATTTTCAGAGCTTTATATCTCTTTGATGCCTTGAATCTTGGAATAACAAGACGGTTTTTGCTTCCTTTTAAAGTTCAAGATAATATCTTGCTCCATGCATTTGCAAATTTTTACTACCTGTTCCACAGGCCGTTTTTGGGGAGTGAAAAAGGACATTTTTCCACTAGTTTAAAAGCTTATATATCTTTAATGCCTTGGAATAACAAGACAGTTTTTGTTTCATTTTAAAGGGCAATGTAACACCTTCTTACTCCATGCATTTGTAAATGTTCTACAAGCCGTTTTTGGGGAGTGAAAACGGCCATTTTTCATTTTTTCTCAAGTTTAAAGCAATTTTTTCAAAATGAACACATTGGTATCATCTTTTTTTTTTTTTTTTTTTTTTTTTTTGTGCTTCTAGTATTTATAATGGGTGCAAGAGAAAAAAAAATTAGAACTTTTTCATGCTTGAAATTACGAAAACGGCACTTTTTGAACCGCGAATTGACCGGGAAATTTTCTATTTAGGCTTAACTTAAATCGTTTCTTTTTATGCACAAATCAAAGTTCATTTCTTTACCTTTGAAACAAGCCATGTTTGATCTTTCTACCACTTTAAATAAATTTACCAGAGCTCTTACAAAAAATATCAAAAATGCCGAATTTTACTCATCGGCGCAACAAAAAAAGGCTATATCTCGAAAATAAAAATTTTTCAAGAAAAAAAATAAAACAGTTTGGAGGTATAGAATATTGGTGCATATTACCTATCAAATATGATCAAAATCAAAAATGGTGCGGCACGAAATTTTCTAAAAATTTGTTGATTTTATATGGAATGACCCAATGGCAAACAAACAAATTAGTGAATAAGTGAATTCATATGAGAGAAAAAATAAATGATTGAATAAAATAGAGAATGAATAAGAAAATGAGTTAATAAATGAATAAATAAGTAATTCTTTAAGTAAAAGAATGTAAATAAATTAATAAATGAAGAAATACGTATGTGATTTAAGAAATGATTTAATAAGTAAATGAAATAAACTTTTACTTTGCCCCGCATGCGCTTGACATATTACATCTAGCATTTAAAATTAAAAAAAATGCCCAATATAAATTAAATAGGGACTGCACTGGACATTAGTAGATCTCAATTAATAGTTTAAATGATAATTACAAAAATGTTGTCCTTTTATAATAACAAAAAATATTTTTGAAAAACCACGAATATTACAATAAAGGTATCAAATTTGGAAAATGGCTTGAAAATTTTTTTCGTTGATCTTTGATGCTGGGCTTATTTTTTTTTTTTGACAGGAATCAACATATGTCTAGGAACTTAGTTAAAATATTGCTAGACAGGTGGCGCTGCAAACTATGAAAAAATGTAGCCATTTCACTTTGCCCCACATTCCCCTACTATTTTTCATGAGTTTGACCAGCTTCACATACATGAGAGGACTTCAAACATAGCATCTTGCCTCCTTGGGCCCCCACATAACCCACGATGGTGAGATATGCCATTTAAAAAACTACAAAGGATATATATATATATATATATATATATATAGATCAGTGGCGTATCCAGGAATTGATTTTTTGGGGGGGGGGGGGCACATCGAACATGGACACTGTGATGAGAAAGGAAAAAAATCAAGAAATATGGTGAAACTTTAAAAACGCAGTATTTCGATTTAATTTTTTCTATTGAACGTTGCTCAAAGATTGTTTTTTTTTTTTTCCACAAAAATGAATATCATGCAGGAACAATAAGGCGCGGGTACATCGCTCGTTTTCCTCTTACATTTCCACAATTACAGAATAACAATTAGTTTTGCTTCTTATTGTCGAAAACAGAAAATATAACAATATTTCAGTGGCCATAAACTGTTTTTCATTAAAAAAACCTGAAGCATATTTATATGAAGGCAACATGTTTTTTCAAAGTTCGGTGCCACCATTTTTTGTAGTCTTACAAAATCTGGGGGGTGCATTGGTCTCTTGCCGCCCCCCCCTGGATACGCCACTGGTATAGATAGATAGATAGAGGAGCAAAAGACGATGCATCGCTTTGACAAGATGCTATTGAAAAATCTCCAATCGCAAATCAAGAAAGAGCGCTTTCAAGTGAAAAAATAAAAACAACTGACTTTTTTTTTTTTGTCAAAATTTAATGCGTGTGCTAATATTAATGTTGTTGTTATTATTTCAATGTATGAGAGTATTATTGCTCGTTTTTAATTTTTAATAATAGCTTTTACATTCAACATATTACACAATATTATGTGTGTTGTATGTATGTGTGATTTTGATTTTTATTTACTGTGTGTGATTTTGATTTACTTTTGGCTATTGTAGATTAGGGATGCCCCGATAAGCAAATTAGCCGATTACCGTTTAATCGGCTGAGCCGACCATGTTGCTTATGATTATTTGTAATACGACCAATTTCACTATCATTGTTTTTTTTTTTTTACTTTCTTTCACAATTCCTAGTTTAGAAATAGTAAGTAATTTATTTCTGAGATTCTTTTTTTTTTTTCATTTTCCTAATTTTCCCATAATGATTTTAAAATTTTATCTAATTTCATAGAACCAATTTTCAAATTATTGTCTTTAATGTTACATTGTTAATAATGTTAACAGGAGATGAAACTAAAAAGGGGGGGGGGCAGTCTATGGTGAGCACTGCAATTTAGGAGTACATTTAATTGAACTTTTCAATTTTATTAGTAGCAATAGGACTTTTATTCTTCGAAAATTAGAGGTTATCTAAAAGCACTAAATGAGGTTATCTAAAAGCTAAAAAGAAAAATATCGACACATGAAAAGCGTTGCAAAATCGTGTATGTGTATATTTATTCAACATAGGAGAACTAAATTTATTAAAAACCTCAGATCAACTGTGTGATGATAATCATTACTATTATATAAAATTATTCATCATAGTTTCTTAGTAATGGTGTACTTTAAAAGTAATATTTAAAAAAAATCCGCCGATTCATCGACCTGATTTTGTCGATTATTAATAATCGGCAAAGTTGCCGATTAATCGGCGCATCCCTATTGTAGACATTAGTTTTGTTTTTTACCTATTTTATAGACTATCCCAACACCTCCTTGACTGGACGGTACCTACTGACTATCCACGGTATTCGCTTATCCGCGGTTACCATGTCTCTCTATTCCACGGAAGTAAACTGCATTCTAAAACTAAAGTCGGCGTAGAATAACATTACTAAAACTTTGAAATAAAGATATTTTTAATAACACCCATTCATTAATTACTTATCTTGAAATATTTGGATATTGCGCAGAAGCTTTATTTAAATAACTGCCGGTACTAACCTCTAGAGAGGGACTCGAACTAGTGACGTACATAGCGGCGAGGGAGGCGGTGGGGTCTCCCGAGATTTGAGGATGGACAATGCAGAAAAGTACAATGCAAATAATGAACTGTTTTTTTTTTACAGTATAATACTGGTAGCCGAGGTTCCATTTTAAAACTGGAAAATAACTGTAAAACTAGCAATTTTACAGTACAATAAACTAAAACTAGCAATTTTACAGTTTCTTACTGTAAAGTTAGCAATTTTACAGTTTATTGCCGTAAAATTTAGCTGTGTTATACACTGTAAAAACAACAGTATAATACTGGCAGCAGAGGTTCCATTTTAAAACTAAAATGCACGGTAATAAACTAAAACTAGCAATCTTACAGTTTATTACTGTAAAATTAGCAATTTTAGTTTAGTACTGTAAAACTAGAAATTTTCAAGTTAGTACTGTAAAAATAGCAATTTTTACAGTTTATAACTATAATTAGCTGTATTCTGTAAAAACAACATTCATTTTTTACAATGTAGCACCATGAGAATTTTTTTCAACCGAAATTTTTTTTATTTTGTTTAATAAGGGCGTGTGAACGGGGGGCACATACAAATCTAGCAGAGGATGGCGCATCAAAGTCTCTTTACGCTACTAGCTCGAACACCCCCCCCCCTCCGTCCCCTCTTTTAGGCGCCCATGCACGTTTCATTTAAAGTTTTTCCAACTAAGATAATCATCCACTGTTCCTTCTCCAAGTGGCGTGGGCGTTCCAATTTGCAAACCCCTCTCGGGCGACTCTCTCTTTCTCCATGGAGATGAGGAAGACAAACTGGGCGATGGAGGCTCCTCTCTGTCGGCAGGTAGAGTGAAGAAGCAGGTGGGGCTCGGTGCCCGGCAGACCGTCGGACTGCCCCCCCCCCCCTACCCCCCCAATCAGACAGACGATCTGTCTGAGGGGGTCGGTTCGTTGTTTTCCGGCACGATTTGTTGTTGTGCCCCGCAAAATCGATAGCTTGTTACTTAAGCACTCTGGTGAGTTTTTTTTTTCTAAAAATATGCTCTGCACTTGCAATAAATATACGCGATCTTTATTGGGGGGGGCAAGGGGGGGGGGGGGTATTGCCTCCCCAGTTTTTTGGGGGGAAATCTTGATTACTTTTGCATTTTTTTTGTGAAGTTGAAATTCTGTTCAACTAAGCATGTTTCAAAAGGTTTACAGAGGCAGTAATAACGTTATAAGTACTTTATAATTATTGTGTGTAATGATTTTATAAAGTAAAATATTCAAATTTATATTTTATAAATCTTGAAAATTATCAAGGTAAAACTATTTTTAGTAACGAAACCAAAAAAACCTCAGGCCATTGTACATGTTCATGTATTGATTCTTTATCAGTACACGTTAATTAGCACATAAACTTGCAACGCTATGATCAAACGGCCTTGGGGGGGGGGGGGAGGGGTTGTAGTAGTAGCAGATGGTTAAAAAAAAAAACCTTGCCCCCCCCCCCAGGTTTTCTGTCCTAAATCCACCTATAGCGATCAGGTCCGTTATTGAGAAAGGTGGAAGTAGAAGGCCGCAGTTATTCTACCGTGGGAAAGGTAGTAACTGCAACTTTTTCAATTTTTCATCGATTGTTCTTTAGCTTTATTGCACAAGTTTGCTTATTTGGTAAAGCATGAAAAAAATGTCCTACTCCAACATGTTCCTATTGTTAGTATGGAATGCAAAATGTTTTTCTTCAAATGTTTCGAAAACCTTATTTCTGCAGATACTGCCCTTCACCTTCCCACAGCAGCAAGGACGGATCCAGCTTCTGGTTAAGGGGGAGGTTAAAGTGCAAATTTTGTGCAAGAGGGGGGGGGGGGGCAGAGTCCGATCATTCTGGCATAGGATATGGGGCACATTTCTGTTTCAGGGCGCCCAAACCCTTCTCATAGCAAGTACGTGTTACAAGTAAAAAAATTCTTACAATACCAGAATGAACCAAAACGCTGCGTGCAAGGATCGAGCTTGAAAAAAAAAAAAAAAAAAAATGCTATCAAATTATTAAGAGAAAAATATATGCTGATGTTGACATACACAGTAGGCTTTTAGTATTAATAGTAAAATATACAGTAGGTATTTAGTAAGTTGGGGGATTCTGGGCCTTCCTGAAATCTAAGAGGAGGGGCCTGTGCCCCGCGTGCCTCTGCGGTAATCAGGCTCTGGCGGGCTTTTAAGTCACAAAAATGCAATTTTTTGCTATATTTAGTCTGTTAAGGAGGGCATGACCCCCATGATCCCCCCTCTGGATCCGCACCTGCACGGCAGTGTTGTACTCTAATCTCGTCGAGCGCAACAGTGCTCCAAATGGAGGCGACAATGACAGACAAACTTGTCCTCGCTTACGTTAAATTTCGCTTCTTTTTGACAAATTCTTCTACTGTCCAACTTGTAAAAACTTGATCGTCCTCACAGATTTTTGCTCTTAAATGTTAAAAAAATTTCCTCCCTCAAAGAAAGAAAAAAAGAAGAAATGCAGCACTATAATTAGAATAATGCCAAAAACGAAATCTTTCACGTAAATTTTGGAATAAATTTTCTTATTTCTCTATAATTTTTCAGCAATGTTAATTACTTGTGTATAATTATTACAATAATTATCTTTATTCCTCACATTTAAATATTTTTACAGCAGTTCTTAAACACCAAGTCAAGTTTTGTGTGAAAATTTAGTAGTTCACCTATTATTATTAATATTTTACCAAAAAGGAAAAAAAATCTCTTAGCCGTTTGCAATTGTTTTTTTTTTTTTTTTTTTTTTTGACAAGTATTTAACGGTTTTCGAGATGTTCTTTCTTCGAGGGTTTTTTTTTCTTTTCTTTTTAAAAGAAGAAAAGAAAAACACCTCACAGGCCAGTAAAAAAATCATATACTTTAACTGCCCGCAAGTGCAAGATTTTTTTTCGGGGGGGGGGGAGGAAAAGCCTGAAGAAAAGAAAAAACACACTACCGGTCCGTGTATTTTTTTTTTCAAAAGCTCTTGCCGGTCCGTGGGTCAAAAAATGTTGAGAAACACTAATACAGGGGGTATTTTTACTGGAACGAATCTCAGACGGGCATTAGAAATAAAGTAACACGAGATACAGGAACGCTTTTGCCAGACAGGGGCAAACACGTTAAGTAGTACAAATATTTCACAGACTCTTAGAAAAGCTAACACCTCCTCAGACTCCGTGCACCTTTTTCAGAGTTTCTATGATGAATTTCTTTTAGCTGTCTAAACAATTTTCATTGTAAGAAAATCATAAACACCTTCGTTCTAAACGGCAAAAAATAATAATACAACGTTAAAATGCCCAAATTACAGGTGATTGCTGCACATGTTTCGAGGCTTTAATAAACTCCTCTTTTGATGCAAAAGAAGTGAGCTTGTGGAAGAAAAAACATCCAACAGAAGCGAAAGCGCTTTTGTCGGATTTCAGTGACGGAAAAAGAGAGTCGCGTAAATGCCGCTTTGCCCCCAGAAGCTAATTATGATAACAAAGCCATATTTACAGGGGTGTAGCTGATCAAGCTGCATTTGATTTGCGTTAGACATCCAGATATTTTAAAAAGACTTATAAATCATTTATGCCTTAAAAGTTCTTAGATTTGAAAACAATTAAAAAAATATTCGAATATAAGTTTTAAATAAATAGAGAACTCTGACACACTTAAACGTATTTTGTACTCTAAAACAACTGCAGGATTTTTGAGGAAAAAATAAGCACGCTGAACTGCTAAGCTAGTGTTGCTAATTTTTTGTTATACTACTCTGCAAGGTTTCTTGACAAAAACATCGTGACGTCAGCATGACGTTAGGCTATGAAAAACGAGCTAGATAAAACGTCACAGTCTACTTGGCGAATGAGAGGAGATCGCTGACTGCTTGTGAGCTCTTATTGGCTCCGCCCGTAGTGACGTTCAGGGTCAACTTAAGTTGCTGTCTAGTATAGTTGATTAGTGTATGCAGTACTAGCAAAACTAAATAGCAAAACTTTGTCCAAATGCAAAATTTTCTGATTACTAATTCCCATCATTAAAGATTGACAAGAAATGAAAATACCATAACGGTATACGCTGTAAATGTAATCTATAACATTTAAATGTACGAATGCCAGTTCACTATAATAACCATATCTTTCTTTTTTTATCGCTCCCTGATCCTTTTTTTAATGGATATCAATGCCTCATATTACCAAATCTAGAAAATCACATGCATCACATGACAAGTGTGACTTTCTTCTTCATTTCATTTTTAAAAATAAGAAACCCAACGAGTAAAATCCTACCGCAAATCATAATTGCAAAAGGCATAATTTGAACCATTGATTTAAGATTTTAAAATTCAAATAGTTGCTGCTTTTTTTTTTTTTGAGCTGCAACAAGTTTGCTACATATGTTTTCTCTTCGGACCTCAAACGTCGTGTAGTCCCTCTTGCAGACTGACCGGCTGCCAACGTCTTGCGTTCCGGTGCTCCACCAACCTGGACCTGATTAGCTGTCCCTACAGGGGGTCTATGCAACACATGGTTCGCGCAGCGAGACGGAGTCAGCTACAGCTCCACTGCACAACCGAAAGAGCACACGCACACGATTGCCTACGTATACACACACCATACAGACAGAAATACCTTTCGCAATACATCATTTCGAAAAACATAATTTGAATTGTCGAAATTCAAATTATTTTTCTTTTCTTCCTTCCTTTTTTCTTTTTTTTTTTTTTTTTTTGCATAAGTGACGACAGCAAGTGAAGATGTCCACTACATTTGTTTTTACCTTAATCCCATCGTGCAAAAACTCTGCATGTCAGTTCCTCCCCCCCCCCCGCCCCCGCCCCCCATCAACTTGAATGAAAAGTGCTAAATGGCCAGCACCCGCAATTCAACTTTCTCTCCACTACGTGCTTCCGCACATTAATTGCATTTCGGTAGAATTATTTCCCCACACAACAACCCTCAAAATTTATCGCTTTCGCAGCGCAGGGACCGTGGGGCACATGTTTGGGAATCGATGCTATTTTGTAGCGGGGGGGGGGAAGGGGCGGCCGATCGATGGGGCGACGTCACGTGACGTCGAAGGGTTTTCCCGGTCACGTGGGGTACAATAATACGTAACGGGAAGGGTTGTCTTTTGTGGCGATACAGCTACGTTTCGGGAAAGGTATTGGTTTTGATTTCTGGTGTGTCCGAAAGTTGTGGGAATGCTAGTTTCGGATTCACGAGATTCTTTGGGCCGTCCACAAATGATGTCAAATTTTTTTTTCAGCGTATTTGAACGCTCTACCCCTTTTGTCGCACAATGTCACACTTCATCCTATCTCCTCCCCTCCCCTTATCATCAGTCACATTATTTTTCATAAATATTTTTCTATAAAATGTTTTTATAGTGACCAAAATGATGTTACAGTGTTTGAAAATCTCTCCCTTCCCCTTGTCACAAAGTATTTATTTATTTTAAAATGATTATGAGTTGCTTTATGGAATGCTAGTACTTCAGTAATAGCACCCAGTATTGAATCACTATAAAATGCTCTTTTCCCCGAAGAACAATTATACTGCTCAAAACAATTAGGGGAGCAAGACGTTTCTGCAACATCTCGATTTCTGCACTTATCTCCTTTTTCTGGTTTTTGACGTCCTGAACTTTGATTTGCATATAAAGTTTTCTTCTTCCGTTTAGTGGCCGGCTTTAAGTTATGGACGATTCATTTTATGTTACTTATTGGTATACATTTTTTGTGTAATTTTGTTAAAACCATGTGCTTCCCTAATTGTTTTGAGCAGTGTATAATAAAAAAGAAATCATATTTACAGGGATGTCTCACAAAAAGTACTCAAAGCTATTGATTTAATTCAGGCTCCTAGTTATATTAGAAGGGCTGGGAAAACATTTAACCCTTAAAATCATAATATTTTTGCAAATGTTTAAATTATATGAATTACAAGTTGAAAAATGACTTTCTAATTGCTAATACAGTAGCCCCTCGTTATATCGCTCATACGGATATATCGCTCTTTTCTTTTGTCTCCCCAAAAAAAAACTTTTAGTTCGAAACCATTTCTAAGAAAATGTGTAATGTGCTCAGAAAAGGTCTCTTTCTCATTTATTTTGTTGCAAAAAAGACACGGTATAGGCCAATTACTTATTTGCGGGGAAAAAACTATCGGCCAATGATACAGCAGCAGCATGTTTTCCTGATGAATTGAATCGAAAAAGTGTTGAGCTAAACTTAGTAGATGAGCAAATCTGTAATGCTGATGAAGCTGCTCTCTACTGGAAAATGCTTCCAGAAAAACTCAAGATTTCAAGGTGAACAAATGAATTTTTATGTATGTGTACGTATAATTTACTTGCATGCTGGATAGAAAACTATTTTTAATGACCTCGGTTATATCGCGCTTTCGGATATATCGCGCTTTTTTCTTGTCCCCCGAAAAGCGCGATGTAACGAGGGGTTACTGTATTACAATGATAACGCAACGTAGTAAATCACTGTAAGTATAGCTTTGCTGTACAACAATTACTATTGTAATGAAAACACATTTACAGAAATGCAGCTCTGATAATAAGGATCTTTCTCAGACGCTAAGTTTTTAAAAGCTGCAACAGTAATTTTAGTTCCTAAAATTTGAGCATATTATTTTTGGGGATGATATGAGAAAGAATAGTCTTTTGAAGTGATGCAGATATTATATCTGCGGAAGAGGGATTTAGTTTCAACGAAGACAATCTCCTAAAAGTTTTATTAAATTAATTAAGATAATATGTTTACAATAAATTTATACACTACAAAAAATAAACTGTTGTTTTTACAGTATAATACTTTTTACAGTTTATTGCTGTAAAACTATTTGCAGTTTATTACTGTAAAACTGGAAAATTTTCACTTTATTACCATAAAATTAGCTGTATTATACTATAAAAAAACAATATAATACTGGCAGCAGAGGTTCCAGTTTAAAACTATAATATTCACAGTAATAAACTATAAACTCGTAATTTTACTGTTTATTACTGTAAAATTTCTATAAAATTAGCTGTCTTATTCTGCAAAAACAGCATTTATTTTTTGCAGTATGTAACACGTTTAAAATTAGATAAATGTATAGAAAAATATTAAATTTAAAATTTTATCTCAGGAACCAGTACTTCGTTTAGTTGTAATTCCAGGTAGTACTACTGCTTGTGTCATTTTAAATTATTGGTAAGGTATTTCCGATAATTTGCGATTTAAAAAAAATAACCTAAAAAAAGTATTAACTTTGTAATAATTTGAATGAAGTGCATTTAAAAGTATTGTACATATTTATTGCACTGATGCATTTGTTAGATTATTTATGTTACGTGTTAATTCTAGCAATGATGGAAGTATGAAAGGTACTTTTTTTTGATAAAAGCGAATTTAGGAGGATGATTTTTTTCACTTCAAAGCCCACGATAATAAAATGTTTTTCAACTTTATACACCAAACATAAAAATAAAATTGCTTTTCTGTCAGTATAAAATTATTGCTTACAATATTTTTTTACCTTTTGATAATTGAAAAAAAAAAAAAAAAAACTCCCAATATAATTAGCTTTTACTTAATTTAATACTTGTGCAATACATCAATTTTATTCGACCTTGATCGGAAGTTAGAGATGTATTAAAATAACTAAACTATTTTTATACATGAATAAAAATAGACAACGTTTAAAAAATAAGTACAAATGTATACATTAAAAAAGAGTTTAAAAACGCTTTTTTAACTCTTTTTAAATGTATGCATTTGAATTTAAAAAAAAAAAAAACCTTTTCTATTTTCATTTATTTCTCAGTACAAAGTTTTCGACTGCTGTTTTACATATTTTAATACAACCATGTGTTTGATTTAATAAACGGATTTTTAAAAAATAGAAACCGATTTCAATTTTATAAACTCGAGAGAGTTGAAAATGAATATTTAACAACAATATATTTTACGAGATAATCACTCCCCCCTTGAAGTACAGACTTTACTTCGTATTCTTCACCTAAATAGCAGAGTGAGAATCAAATAAATCCAAATACCTCACTATCATAACAATCTCTAAAAACACAAGCAAAGACAGTTACAGCCTTATTCACAATCACGAATTGGCTGCGGAATAATCCCAGGATTGATCTATCGTCTGTTGCGGATCAGGCCACCGTTCTTATTCACCAACCTCGGATAGATGAATCGCGAGATTTTCTAGACACAGATGTAAAAGCTTCTCTCATTGGCGGCTTTTGATCAGGTGACGTTGACGACATTCCCATGATTCCTAGTCGCCCATCATGGCCGCCAATGTTTTCCGGAAGCTGACAGATCTTTGTTATTTTTTATATTTTTTTCTAACCATCAGAGCTTTCCACAACTTATGTATGTTATATATCTTAGTAAACTGCATCTTCAAAAAAAATTTCATTCAAAAATATTAATTTTAAGGTACTTAAATCAATTAAAAGCTCACTGTAAGTGAGAAATTTTAACAGCGTCCATCTTGGGCCACCAAGAATCTATTCAGTTCTTAAAAATGTTTCTGAATTTTTCTACCGTTGTTATCACGCTACTTTTTCGTCCTAAGATGCATATTACAGGTTATTTTCACAAGAAAAGTAAGGAATCAGAGGGATATTTCGAAATAAAAACATCATATCCGCCATGTTTGCCTTTTCCTACATGTAAAACGTGTGGTAGAGAGTATAATCGCGGAATTAAACCGCCAATATTGGCGGCTCAGATTCGAGGCTATATTTCGCTGTTTGTAGGCAGGAATAATCTTCCTTTTGCGATTGTGAATAACGATTTCGTGCGAATCCTGGGATAATCTTCAACAGTGGCAACATTGAAGGATTATTCGTGTTTGTGAATAACGGTGTTAGAATTACATTTGGCGAGGGGAACAGCGCCAAACGTCGATGCCAGAACTATTGCAACCTCCCCCTCTCCTGCTCGTACTCTTCTCCGTACTACAACATCACATTTGAAAGGCCAAGCGTCTCAGTTGAGTTAATATTCATAAATTAAGGTCAAAACATTTCGATCAACTGAGATTGAATTTCGACAAGGACTTTTATGGTGATTTTTGACATTTGTAGTTTGTGGATGGCTTGTGTGGCGACAAGCTCACCAATAGTCAGTTGAATTATGGTGACTGCTTCCTCCACAAGGAGATTTTTCCGTTTCAAGACCTAAACGCCGCTTATTTTGGTGAGTGCTTTCTTAATCAAAGCATTTTTCATACCGTTTTTATTTATTATACCTAAATTTGTCGAACAAGTAATATAATTAACTACGAACCACTTGTTACAGCTATTGTTATCAGCAAACAGCAAATTTATAGAGTAAAACAGGTCAATGTCTGATGCATTTTTACTGTGCTGTAGAATAACAAACTGCGCCTTTTTGCGGAAGCTTTTACTCTATATTTATTATACAGTAAAAGAATTTTAATAATGTAAAATTAAAATCATTTCGACAAACTTACATATCAAATACTTTACTTTCTCAAAAATAAAATAGTATCTGATATTTTTAAAAGAGAAGATTCATCCCTCATGTTTCTACAAAAACATTCTGAATGTATTTTCAAAGCCATTGAAACGCTTTTTCCCCTTTAAATCTTTCCACAGAAATAAAGCGGTTTGACATTAATGAAAAAAAAAAAAAAAAAAAAAAAAAAAAACTGCTGATTAAATGTTTTTAAAATTTGAAACATAAGTGAATTGATTTTAGACTTTTAGTTGTATTCATCAAATAAATATAAATTTATTATGAGTTTTTGGAAACAAAGCCTGTTATCAAATCGAAAGTAATTTTATTCACCAGAGCTACATCCCTGCATTACTATAACAATTATTTTCTCAAAACAAATCACCTTTTACAGTAGCTCGCTATTTCGTGTTATTTCTGCAATATTAGTAATTAGAAATTTAGTTTTCAACTTATTTTGAACCAATATTTGACTCTTTCAGAATACATTATTTAATCCAAGGAATTTTGGAGGCTCAAATTGTTTAAAACTCCTTTAAATATAACACCTGCAGATTTGATAGCAAACCAACGGCAGCTTTGTTACATTTCCGTAAATGTGTTTTCATTACAATAACTAATATCTAACAGCAAAAGGAAGCTTACAGTGATTTACTCAGTGGTTTACTACTTAGTGTTATCATTTCAATATTAACAATCATGAAATTATTTTTCAACTAATATTTCATATAACTTGAACATTCGTTCACAAATATTATTAAATCCAATAATTTTTAGGAATTAAATATTTTACCAGTGCACCTTCTAATGTATAATTTCCACGAATAAATTCAATGATAACTTCATGCACTTCAGGGAGACATCCCTGTAAATGGGCTTCATTATTATAATTGGTACTCGGGGGGAAAAAGCCATTTACAGAGATTCAATACTGAATGTTAGAACTGAAATAACATCAATCCGAAAAGTAGTGTATAATCGCTCAAAAATCAATTGTACAATTTTTATTATATTTCACGCAATGTATTTTCAATTGTTAGCCTAAATAAGCACTGTAAAAGTGTTGTTGGCATGTCTTACGCAAGTTAGAATTGGTTAACTTTCTAGAAAAGTATGCATTTTTTCAATTTTTCAACTTTTGAAACGCAAGATGGGTATGCTTGTTGAACTTCAAAAGTTCACCAAACAACTTCATTTATTTTAGAAATATTAAGAGTTAAATTTGTAAATGTCACAAAAAGGGTCATTTGGTATCCCTCCAACCTAGCATTTTTATTTTTTTTTTCATGAATCAATTAACACATTAAATTTATTATCTAAAATCAAAATAAATGCACTAAAAATGCTAAAATAATGAAAATTGAAGTTTTATATTCATCAAATAAATAAGTTTATTATGCTTTTTGAGTATTTGAAAACTAAAACTTGATGTTTAATCAAAGGTAACTTTATTTACCAAAGATACACTAGTGTAAATATAACGACACTTTGACAATTATTTTCGTTTCGGTTCACTATTTCGTGTTATCGCTGCAATATTACCAATCATAAATTCAATTTTCAACTTATTTTAAACCAATATTTGAATGTTTCATAATGTATTATTAAATCCAAGAATTTTTGAGACTTTAATCGTTCAGAAAAATTTTTATTGTAAAAACTAACTTGACATCAAATCAACGGCAGTTTTATCAGTTACATCTCTGTAAATGTGTTTTCATTACAATAATTGGTATGTTACAACAAAGGAAAATTTACAGTGATTTACTTCGTGTTATCCCCATTGCAATAATAGAAATCAGAAAATCAATTTTCATCGTACATTTCATATTATTTGAACATTAGCTGTTGTTTAATCCAAGGATTTTTGAAAATTAATTGTCCTAAGAGACCTTCCAGTATGCCTACATCAGAAAAAACAAATGTTGTTTTCAGAGTATAATACACCTAATTTTATATAATTTTACAATAATAAACTAAAATTCCTAGTTTTACAACAATAAACTAAAATTTCTTGTTTGCAGTTTAGAGTTTTCTAGAGAATTGCCTATTTATAGTCATTAATGGTAGATTTGTGATCGACAATGTATCTATTCCGAAGTAACCTGCACATATTTTAAAGGTATAATTTTGATATACCCCCCCCCCCAAAAAAAAAAAATACGCGCCAAATCTGTCACTCCTTTACGGACTTTTTAGGGTTGCTGTTTCTTATTATGGTGTTGTCAATTTAGGCTTTTTCAGCTTATAGGTTTTTGCTGTTGCCAAATTTGGTATTTTCTTGTATTTTATTGAGTTTTTTATCTATTTCTTGAGTTTTTTAAAAGTTTTGTAGCAACAACAAAAACAGGTATTTTCTTTGGCGAGAAAAAAAAGGCGCCAAATTTCCGATTTGGGGGGTTATATCAAAGTAGTTCCATTTCAAACTGTGTTATTACATCCATTGGCAAAAAACTAAGGAAAATCTTCTAAAGTATTGTATAGCTATCTAACATTAAGAAACAACAGCTATAAAAACAATTTAAAATTCATGATTAGTATAATTGAAAGTTGTCCAGCCATTTAGACTCACCATAGTTGATGCAAGAAGTAATATGCAAAACAAGTAATTTTTAAGAACGTAATGTAACTTTGAACCAGAAAAAATAAAAATGTCTAAAGTATTAAATACTCCTCCCTAGACTGAATTTTTTTTAAAAATACCACTAAAGTTTCCAAGAATGATTTAACAAGTTTGAAGTTGGGTTATAATAAACTAAGAAATAAACCCACAAAGATTACAACTAGGAACACTAATTGTTCAAACTTAGTCCTTCACTCTTTCTATTTTTTTTTAAAATACTGTTATCGCTCTGTACTTTTTGAAGAAACATACAGGAAGTTGTGTCTAGAGCTAACAAACCTGCTGGTCCGTACACCAACAGCGATTTACTAGCATAAAATCAATATTTTCTTTATTATTTGAGATTGCAAATAATATCATCCCCAGCTTATTAACATTTAAAACTGATCTCAAACAACAAAATATGCATCACGTATGAAAAAAAAAAAAAAAAAGATGATATAATATGTGGTACAATTCAATGAATTTCAACTATTAATGGATTTGATATTGGAAATACACTTTAAATAACACTATTTTGTCCAACATTGAAGTGTATAATTTTACAAGCGGCAAATTGAAAAACAGAATCATAAAACAATAATAGCGATAATGATGATGATGATTACATCAGCATATATATTTTCGAAATTAAATGTGTAAAATATTAACAAATACACATATACAAATACAGTAGCGGCAGCAATAAAAAGGCGGCTAATATATTGAATTTTCTATTTAAAAACTTTTTAGTCGTTTTCAAAGTAAAAATAATTTTTCAAAAATTAAAAATAAATATATTTTTATCACCACTCACTTTTTTTATTCCCCTTAATTTCATTAAAAAAAAGTCGGAAAGCAAGTTTGAGGGTATTAATGTATCAAAGCGTGGTATTTTAGATCAATTTCAGGAAAAACGAAATTTAATTTCAAGACAGTATTGAAGTTAAAAGTTTAAAATGTAATCAAATTACGTTAGTCACAGTGGAATGACTCTAAGTCACCTTTCATGTCTCTATTCCTTTTTTTTTTAACTTTTGCATTAAAGTACGCTAAAAATATCTAACCCAATATAACTTAACCTATTAATGCCTGACATTTTTTTTCCAAAGATATTTTATAATACTGGTTACAAACAGTGTTTAATGGACAGGAAAAATAATAAAAAAATATTATGTAAAAAATATTTTTTTTATTAAGGAAAGAAAAATCGTCCCTTAAAAGTTACGATAGACCCCAGAGGGTACATACTTTTTTTACTGAAATTTTTTTCTGCCTACGATATAATATTTAAAAAGACATTTTATAAGAAGAAGTAAGACTAGCAATTAACATAGACTGGGAAGTTGGAAATAGCTTTGAAAACTTAGCTTTTTTTCTTGAGATTGTGAACGATGTACTTTTTGATAATGATCATATTAAAACTGCTACAGGACGCACTTTACAATGGTTATACAAATACAAATACAAATACAAATGTGGCGACCAGCAGCAGGCTCTGGGCCCAACTTGGCTGGTCCTAGTCAAATTAAAGACCCCAATGAAGATCAATGGCCCTCTTAAAGCCATCTACTCCATTGCTCTTTACCGCCTCTTCCGGTAAGCTGTTCCAAGTTCCCACTACCCTGCTAAAATAGTAATTTTTTCGAATTTCAAGATTAGCCTGAGATTTAAACAGCTTAAAACAATGACCCCTTGTCCTGCTTTCCGTGCGAAAATCTAACCCCGTAACATCATTCGTTTTAATAAATTTAAACAACTGAATCATGTCCCCTCTGGCTCTCCTTCGCTCAAGACTATACATATTAAGCATTCTAAGTCTGGAATCATAGTCTAAATTAGAAAACCCATTCACTAACCTTGTAGCCCTTCTTTGTACCCTTTCCAATAAATTAATGTCTTTCTTCAGATAAGGAGACCAAAACTGAACAGCATACTCCAAATGAGGTCTTACCAAACTTCTATATAGAGGCAGAAGAACCTTCTTAGATTTGTTTGAAATAGATCTATTAATAAACCCAAGCATCCTATTGGCTTTGTTACTAGCTATGCTGCACTGTTGACTAGACTTGAAATCCTGATTTATTAAGACACCTAGATCCATAACATTATCTGCCCTACTAATGACTGAACCCTGTAAATAATAGCTTGTATGCTTATTTCCATGACCGAAATGCAGCACTTGACATTTCCCAACATTAACTGCCATACCCCACTTGTCTGCCCATTTAGTAATATGATCCAAATCCTGTTGCAGCTGATTTATTTGTTCGTCATTTTCTACAACCCCCATAAGTTTGACATCATCGGCAAAACAATTCATGTTTCCAGAAACATTTTCATGAATGTCATTCATAAAAGTAATAAACAAAAGGGGACCTAAAACTGATCCTTGGGGAACCCCACTTAAAACCTCACTCCATTTAGAATAGTTACCCCTAACAACTACTCTTTGTTTCTTTCCTGTCAGCCAATTCCTAACCCAAACTAGAATTTTACCTCCTACCCCTATACCAGCTAATTTATTGAGTAGTGCTACATGCGGTACCTTATCGAAAGCTTTTTGAAAATCTATGTAAACAACATCTACGCATTTTTTGCTATCCAAAGCCAAGGTAACCTTGTCGTAGAAATGTAATAAATTAGTAGCACACGATTTACCTTTTCTGAAACCATACTGCAAACTACTCAACAGCCCATTATTTTCTAAGAAATTCATCATCTTAATTTTGATCAATGTTTCAAAAATTTTACATACCACTGAAGTCAGACTCACAGGCCTATAATTTCCTGCATTACCTCTAGACCCTTTCTTGAAGAGTGGTGTAATGTTAGCTAGTTTCCAGTCCTCTGGCACTATCCCTGAGTTATACGAAGCATTGAATATATTAACTATAGCGTCAACTAATTCCTCTGCACATTCTACTAGAATTTTTGGATAAATATTATCTGGTCCCGGAGCTTTTGTGGTTTTAATTTTTTTCAAATAAAGTAAAACGTTCTCCCTGGAAAATACAAAGTCCTCAAGCTGTGTAGTAGCTTGTGTCTTGCTTGTGTCAACTGTTGAGATACAGTTATCGTTAAAAACACTGGAAAAAAAGTCATTTAGAACATTTGCTATATCACCATCATTCTGAATTAAATTTCCATGCTCATCTACTAGTGGCCCAATTTGACTATTTCGAACTTTCCCAGAATTTGCGTATGCAAAAAACTCCTTTGGATTCCTCTCAATATTATCTGCCAGCTTTTGTTCCAATTCTCTTTTCTGAAACCGTACCAAATACTTAAAACTACGCCTAGCCTCACAATACTGTAGCCTGTCTGCGCTGTGACCAGTTTCTTTTAATCGACGAAAAGCAGCTTGCTTACGGTTTAGAGCATCCTTAGTTTCCCTAGTGAACCACATGGGCCAAATTTTTGTGTTTACCCCTTTTCTCCTAAAAGGAACAAAATCTCCAACTGTTTTTGCTAGTTTTTCCTTAAACTCTGTCCACTGCAAATTTACATCGCTATTGTCCAAACCTGATGAAAAAACCGCTTTCAAACCTTGCCTGAGTGCGACAAAATCAGTATTTCTGAAATTAGGTACAAACCTAAAATTTTTGTCTTTGTGCATATCAAACTTAATCCCAAACCTAATGCTGTTGTGGTCACTATCCCCAATATGCTCCCCTACACATAATGCCTGTACAGAACCTTCAACATTGCAGAAAACAAGATCCAAAACAGTATCCTGCCGTGTTCCCTCAGAAACAACTTGATCTAAAAAACAGTCACCAATTACTTTTAGAAATTCCTCTTCTCTACTATTATTGGGGTAAGAATTATTCCAATCAATGCCCGGAAAATTGAAATCCCCCATTATAATTACCGGTCCCTTACTCGACATGTCTCTAATAATAGGATACATCTGTTCATCTTGACCCTGGCTTAGATTAGGTGGCCTATAAATGTTACCCAAACGTAATTTTTTACCCTTACCGCTCATCAATTCTAGCCAAACCATGTCAATATCATTAGGTTTGTCATTTATTGCCAATTCATTGCAAGTTAAAGTATCTCTAACATAAAATAAAACCCCACCACCTCTTTTACCTACTCTATCTTGTCTAAACAAATTATACCCCGGAATACATAATAAATCATCATCATTTTTGGTAGCCCATGTCTCGGTAACTCCAATTACATCCAAATTCTCATTTGTGATTATGCTTTTTAATTCTTCCATCTTGTTCCTAATACTGCGAGCATTGGTATAAAAAACCTTAAGCATGCTCAACTTGTTTTTATTCAACCCCTTACGATTTCTTGAATCAAAATTGTTGAAATGACTACTCTTATTTTCCTCCTTATTACCTTTCCTAATTAAACCCAAATAGTTTGCATATTTTTGCAACCTTCTCCGTGAACCCTGCCCCCCTTTCAAACGATGTGCTGCCCTTTCAAACGATTTATGTGCTGCAATCTATTAATAACGAATTGAGACAATACTAAGGTAGTAATTGAACACTATTATTTGGTTGAAATGTTCATTTTAGGGAAATTCAGACTCTTTTTTGGACCGTCCCAAAAAAGGAAGCTAGGCATTAATGGATTAAAACATAAAAAAGTGAGCAAGAGTTTGTTGGAAGAGCACTGCAGACTCAATAAATTATAAAATATTTGATTTGTAACTGAGTTTTAGATTCGTCCCACAAACAACTGGAAGAAAAAGTTAGAATGTGTATTTTCTCGTCTGAAACTTTTATTTGATGCTTTCTGTGTATGTGCAGAGAGTCATTTAAAGCTTAAAAATAACGCCGGTCGATGAATCAAGATACGTTTACCTCAAATGCTTCATTGTGTCGCATTCAGTTGTACAATTTGAGCTCCTACAGTCAATAAAATACTGAACTAATGCCAAAACCCAGCTACTTGACAGTGCAATGCATATTTTAAACTGTTTTCCTTTTAAGGTGTATTTTTAAATGAAAAATCGTGTTTCACCTTTCTGAAATTTTTGCTGAATAATTTCTAAGCAATATGCCAAAAATTACTAAACATTTGTTTTTAAATCTTATTTGATTACATTTTAGAGTTGACACTTAATTTTTTTTTAGTTTTTTAATAAAAAAATTCGACTTAAAAAGTGAAGTTGATTTGTTAAGTATAAAAACCAGCTCAATATATTTTTAAAGAACGTTACAGAAGAGTCAAGAAAATACTTCACGCTCGGCCCACTCAAGTTTTCAAAAAAAAAAAAATTTCGGTTGAATAACATTTGAGGTACGACTTTATTTTGTTTTATTACTTTTTTTTTAAATAAGAAATATTGTCCAATTATTTGGTAAAGGATATTGGATTGAGTGTGTTTTTAAGCAAATTGGCCTCTTTAAAAAATATATATATTTATTATTTTATTACTTTGTTTTAAATTTACCATTCAAATTTCAATTGAATTCATGTAATGCCTTAATATCATGACATGTACTTGCCTAATTAAGCAATTTATGATAATAATATTAATGTTACCCGTGCATTTTTACAATGTCATATGATAGAAGCAAGAATCGGTCTGATTTTGAACCATAACTGGTGTTTGATAGCCATTTTCGACCTAATGGAGAGGGATTCTCTTGAGCTTTATGGTTGGATAGTATCTAGAAAGAAGTATTAAATTTTGTAAGAAAAACACTTTTGAAAAATTTTGGGTTGAGGTGGTTTTGGCTGGTTGTACTAAACGTCTCAAATTATTATTATAAAATTAAAATGATTATCAGTGTGCCCCCTCTTTTTTATAGACTTTTTGAGGATTATTTGACACATTTTGCTCTTCTCCTTCTATTTTAGACATTTTGGGGTATTCTTCAAGATATTTTGGACGTCCCCTCATTTTTTAAACATCTTGAGAAGTGTTCGACATATTTTGTCCGTCCCCTCTTTTTGGACAGCTTAAGGAGTGTTCGACATATTTTGCCCGTCTCCTCTTTTTAGACATCTCCAGGAGTGTTCATATATTGATTAACATGATTGAATTCGAAATGATTGGGGGCAAAATAATGTTTAATTATGGGAAAATATGTTTCAATCATTCATGATTGAAACATATTTTGCCCATTGCCTCTTTTTGGACAGCTTGAGTATTACTCGGCATATTTTTCCCGTCCTCTCTTTTTAGACATCTTGAGGAGTGCTCGACATATTCTGCCCGTCTCCTCTTTTTAGACATATCCAGGAGTGTCCGACACATTTTGCCCATCCCGTCTTTTTTGAAGATTTTTCGATATATTTTACCCGTCCCCTCTTTTTACAACTATTCCGGATATTTTCAATTCAATGCATTTAATAAATTTACAAAGTTAAGACTAAAAACTTACATCCGTGTTTTTCCCTTTTTTTACCTCCGTAGAACAAGGAAGGGGTTACAAGTTTGACGTGTCTGTGTATCTAACTCTGTCTGTTACATTCTTGCTCCTAAACAGATGGACCGATTTTTTTTTTCTTTGAAAGGAAAGTTGATAGCCATTTCTCAGCTAGGTCGCTTCTTCGGATGACATTAATTAACGAAGATATTAATTTAAAATCTTTAAAACGTTTTTCGCCATTTTTGAAGTAAAAACATATTTAAAAATTTAAAACAATAGTACTAAAAGAAAGAGAAAAATTTTCTGCGTCCGATAGAACGTGTTGGGAGCTTCCGTGTTATGTTGAACTAGAATTGTAACGTTTTTTAGTAAATGCGGCTAAGCCCTTATTCACGCGATCGGAAACCGGTGTCATTGTCGGCCGTCGAGGAAAGAAAACTCAATGATTCAAAATGTTTATTTGTTACCAGTTTTTGTTTTTTAGCAATGAAAATACTTGTAATTGAATCTAGTATAAGGATTTTAAAAGGATCCGCTTTATTCTTTTGCGACTAGGAAGGACTATCTTTCCTTTTCCGTGTTTACTACTCTAGAAAACAATTAAATATATTTAAATGTGAAATGATTTCTAACCAGTGAAGTTCGGTTTGATATGAAGTCGGCAATCGGGTCGTTTTTTTTTTTTTTCAATCTTATACACAGTTTTTTTCGTAGCAGGGAGAATTTCAGCTGGCAATTATTGCCCCCATCTGGGTACTGCCCCTTCACTTGATCGATTCCAACAGCAGAAATTAAAATTATTAAGAAACAGTGAAGATCTTTTACCTCAAATACAGTTTTCAAACGAAACGCTTAGCAAACAAAAGAGGGGAGAAAACAGACTAGCTAAATTTCAGCGGGTAATTATCGCCCCCATCTGGGTACTGCCTCTTCACTTGATCGATTCCAACAGCAGAAATTAAAATTATTAAGAAACAGTGAAGACTTTTTTCCTCAAATATAGTTTTCAAACGAAGCGCTTAGCAAACAAAAGAGGGGGAAAACAGACCAAACAAACAGACAAAATTGAAAACATCTCTCCTCTGACCGAAATTCCGAGGAACTCGAACTTTGCCAAAATCCGGGAAAATACTCAGAATCGTCAACTCCCAGATCGATATTGTTTCGGGAAAAGCCTGCGTTTCAAGGTCACCCTCTGCTCCCTGACGACTGAATGACATTTGGCATCAATCGAGGAAACTTCTGCGAAAGTTTTTGTCAGTCACATATGCATTATCCGAATGAGCCCTCAGCTGAGTGGGCGCATCGGTTTCTGTTTGAGTGTAATTTATGTCTTCATTTCCTGATGGCGTAGTAAACATTTCGTGAAGAGTTATAAATGTCATTCGGAAGTATTCTGTATGAAAATGTAAATAGATGGAATGATTACAGTGAACTTTTTTATACACTGCCTCATTTATGCGTCTTTTTCACTTATACGACGGTTTTAAATAGTCCCAGCACATTCAATAGCAAAATAATGATAGTATCATTCGTTTATGCGCCGCTCTAAAAATAAATATTTCACTTATGCGCCGAATTTTCCGTAAAATGTAAAAGAAATTATTTATTTTATTTAAAAAATAAGCATTTTTTTTTTCACTTTTTTCTTTAAACTTTCGTCTTTATTGCTCACGGAAGGCATTTTCCCCGCATGAACTAGAGTTCGGAGAGGGACAATTATCTATTAGTACCAGGGGACCGAGCCCACTCGGTTAAAAAAAAAAAAAGAGGTTTGTAAACTCGTGTTTTTTTCTAAAATGCGAAGTACGTATTTAGATAAACTTGAAAAGCATATTTTGCCTTTGGTTGCAATTACGCATTTAAAACAGCCGTAATTTGTTTTAAAAAACACAACCTTATTTAATCCATGCTCACCGTAAAATCACACCCAATTTCATTTCATTTGGCGCCGAAAGCGCGGGAGAGGTTGATGAGAATGGATGCAGAGTCCCTGTTCTCCAGTACGCATTTGGTTACAGTTGGTTTTGACTTTCACTTCACTTCACACTCCAAGGTTCTTCCCCGTACATACCACAACTCGTGGTTTAACCGGGATGGGGCCCCGAAGAGCGCTCTGTTCATTTTTTCATTTTTTAACCAGGCCCAAGGGCCGAGCAAACCCTTAGCCCAGCATTTCACAGAGGTAGCGTTTCACTTGGAGGATTTTATGACCACGAACATTTTTAACGTCCCCTAGCCACCATTAATGAAGAAGGTGGATCTTTGATCGGCTCGGCTCCCTCTATATGATCGGCCCGGGACCCTCCGGTTACGAGTCCGACGACTTACCGATCGGACTACCGCGGCCCACACCCAATTCTAACTTTATTTTGATTGATCTCTTTTAAATTTCAAAAACAATAATAATTGTCTAATTATCACGTGTTGCCACAACTTGTTTGCCAAATACCATACAAATTTAAATTTACGTTGATGTGATTAAATATGAAATCTATTGTTATAATAAAACTTTTGAATAAGTGAAACAGCCTGTATAAGAGACTATATCTAGTGAAGCCTTGCTTTAACATTTCAAAAACAATAACAATTTAACGTTGCCAAATACCATAAAATTTAAACTCGCGTTGATGTGATTAAATATGAAATCCAATTGTTATAACAAAGCGTGGTCGCCACGGAAACAGTAACAATGAAAGTAATTATAAAGAAAATGGCGAAATAAAAGCTTCTCAAACTTTCAATGAAAGCACAAAAAAAACGGTTTTTTGTGAAAACTCGCGTTTTTACAGAAAAAACGCCGACGTAGATGAACTCAGAAACCGAAACTCTATCTAAATACAAAATTTTATCGAAATCGTTAGAGCCGTTTTCGAGATCCGAAAAATAAATATATATATAAATAAATATATATACAAGAATTGCTCGTTTAAAGATATTAGATGCATCGTTTTAAAGGGAACAGTTTGTAATTAGGTATGCTACAATTTTTGTTTTCTCTTTATCATTGTAGTTACGTTACAGTAATTGCCAAACCATGTTCACTTATACGTCTCTCTCACTTATGTACCTTTTTCTATTGGTCCCTTTGGCCGGCGCATAAGTGAGAGTTCACTGTATATGATTCCTCGTGTTTGATGATGAATCAAAGTTCTTTTGAATTCTAACCAGGAAACCATAGGCTCGTACAGGGGGGTAAGGGGGCGACTGCCCCTCAAAAAGACAAGGGGTCTTGCCCCCTCACCTTTCAGAGTTAAAAATTAATTTATTGATTGAAGAATGAGCTGTTACTCAGCGGATCGCTTTGTTTTACTAAAACAAAAGCTGAAGATTCCAAAAAAATTGACTTTTTCCATATTTTTTCATAAAAGTGGAACTTTTAATCAGAAGGGTCTAATCAATGATGCATTTCCAACCGTATTGACTTTTGCGGCCATATTCGGGGTTTTTAAAGGTCATTTAATCAGCAATGTTAGTGAAAATCCAATAATATAGCCAAATGTTGCGGGATGCAGGGGGAGAGCATCAGAAATATCGTCTTGCTTTCATTTCTTTTGACCCCCCCACTTTTTAGGGGTGCCTTCACACACTCCAGGGTCCCCCGTACCTACCGCAACTAGTGGTTTAACAGGGATAGGGTCCTGAAGAGCACTCTGTTCTTTTTGAACCAGACCAAGGGCCGAGCAAACTCTTGGCCCAGCAACCCCAGAGGTATCGTTTCACTTGGAGGCTTTGTGACCACGACATTTTTAACGTCCCCCAGGCACCATTAATCAAGACGGTGGATCTTTGATCGGCTGGGATCGAACTCGGGGACCCTCCGGTTACGAGTCCGACGCCTTACCGGTCGGGTTACTACGGCCCTCTTTAGGGGTGCCAGCCGCCTAAGCAGGATACAATGTTGCAATGATTTTTTTTTTAAAGTAGCGATATAAAGAGCATTATAAAACAAGTTTCTGGACACATTAATTATTTGCCCTCGTGATCCCGTTATAAGAAATATTGCGTCTCAAAACTTAATTTTAAGACGCAAAGTCCAATTTAACTTTTAAAAAAAGTAGCCTAAGTGTTTCATATGGTTTGTCTGTCATATGGTTGTTTCATATGGTTGCATGTCCAGCTAAGTCTTTAAATTTGGCAACCAAAGAGAAAAATCTTCTGATTTTAAGACAGAATATCTCGATAACGGGCGAATGAAGGCAAATAATTTCCGCCTCAAAAATGTGTTTCAAGATGTTCTTCGGATTGCTATCTGTTTCAACCTTTTTCATTCTTCACTATTCGGGCGCAGTGCCCTGGTAAGTAAAGGCTTATTTACCTAGTCGAAATTACGTTTCCATCGGAAAGGAATTTCTGAAGGGTTAACTTCACAAACTCTGTCATACAAGGGAGGGGCGATGTTCCCTCCCTTAAGGACCTCACCACTGGTAAATTTTCAACATTGAAGTTTTAAGAAGACATTTTCAGACTATCTTTGAACTTTGAACTAAGGCCCCTACTTTGTGAACTAGCTGGAGGGATATATAGGAGGGCTTTCCTCAAGATCCAAAACACACATGGGAGGTCAGCATTTGTAAACCAAGATGTGTAGTAAAAAATATATAATAAAATCAATTGCTCCTCCCTTGAAACATTTCTGGATCCGCCCTTGAGTTATCCTAAATCCTAACTGTTTGCGTTTACCTTTTCTAAATTCACATGGGGGGCCTCAACGGCGCAGTGGGTCTGCCCGTCAGTTTGTAATCTCAAGAGG
This sequence comes from Uloborus plumipes, assembly GCA_038373865.1. Lineage (NCBI taxonomy): Eukaryota > Metazoa > Arthropoda > Arachnida > Araneae > Uloboridae > Uloborus > Uloborus plumipes. The sequence goes on along the minus strand of JAXGGA010000450.1, from coordinate 66,385 downwards.
CGCGGGTTCAATTCCCGCCTTTGCCCTGGGTGTAACTTCCTTCTCTGTGCTGTAAATTCTTTCCTTCAATAAAATCTGTATTGTACTATCTGTGGAGGCAAGGCGCATAGTACGCAGTCCTCATGTGTGTCTAAGTTTATTGACTTCTAGAATAGAATAGAATAGAATAGAAATTCACATGGAGATATTCTGGTGGGCACTTCGAACACGTCAGCAATTTTTCCTGAAATGTCAAATTGAATTTCAACCTCTAACCGTAACTGTTTTCTTGTTTTGTTTTCGGCACCAAAAACAAAAATCTTTCTTCCGCCCTGCTTTCTTCTTTTTCTGTTCTTTCGACTGCAATTTTTACTATGTCTTTCCGTTTGAGTCTAAAGACTCAGAAGGAAAACAAAATTAATCAATTCAATGCGTTCGTTTTTTTTCCTTCCTATCCTACGCATTCTAATCGTGTATGTAAGGCATTGCATGTACGAAGTTCTTATTACGTACTTTACTTTATTGAATTTTGATTTGTTTATTCATTTATTTATTTTTCTCTTAGAAATAGAAAAAATAAATAGCGAAAAATGTCTGCAACTATTCCAAAAGCTGAAATTCCTAGTCCTAGTTCCATGGAAAGTAGTCTGACATCACCTGGTTCTTTGGGAATTATGGGCAGTAGCAGTGAAAGGGAAGATTTTCAACAGAGGTGAGTGGATGCTTGAATGTTCTGTCTAAAAACGTAAAATTCGCTAATACTTGAGGCCATATTCTCTAATTAATCAGTTTGTGTTCCCTATTAAACTTTTTTTAAATCCTGACTCTAGGTATTTCACAGAAAGTTTTGTAAATGTCTGCGACGAGATTTGTGGATTTCATTATCAGTCTGTAAATTTAATAAACTAGTCATACATCAAACCAGCATAATTTAATAATAATTGCGGTTCATAGCACTTTATCTAAAATGTACTAAGCATCATGCCTTCTTTTTTACTTTGTTAATAACTTTTGATGTCAGAAATTAGGGATGTTAATGTAGCGTGTAGCATGCAGGATGCGGCCTGTATGTCATCGATTTGCAACCTGTTGAACGTGTCACTCAAAAAAGAAAATAAAAATCTGTCAAAGGATTTAAAAAAGAGACTTCCAAAAACAAAATTGGTACAAAAGTTTTAACTGTAGTAAAACTAAAAAATTTTAAAATAATATGCAAAAGTTTAAACTTTAATTTTTAATAATGGGGGGGGGGGGAGGCACACCATAGGTTTGCGTTCTTATCCAGGTTATGAAACTCATTATTTCAGATTAGCATGAATTTTCCTCCTATTTATTCCAGTAGCTATTTTATTAACCTTCTAAAATTCTATTTTTTGATATCTTCAACACTTTCTAAGGCATCAATTTTCAAAAATGGATTGAAAAGAGCATTTATATTTTTCTGAGAGCAATTCCATTATTGTCATGGTTTAAGCAAAAGTTTTCAGATTTAAATAATGAATTTTACAATTAAGTGCTGAATAAGAGTTTAAGAACAGAGATAACATAGAAAAATGTTATTTGCTGAAAACAAGGCATCAATTTTTATTTGTTTTTCTTTTAAAAGTAATTATGCTTGTATATAGTGTTGATGTCTTACGATATTATAAAAATTTTATGTGATGCAACGAAAAACTAAAAGGTTCAAAAATTATGAGGCATGAAAAGTCAGGATGAATGGCATATTCATTACATTGATGTTTAATATTTCAAGCAAAATCTGTAATAGATCAAATGTTATTTTTCACTAGAATAAAATAATGCTCCACCAATAACAGAAATCTCAAGCAAAAAACTACCCTAATAATTGTTTTCCAAAAAATAATAAAAAAGCACAAATTAAACTTTAAAAATAACGCTTTCCGTTCAGAACTGATTTATTTAAGTATCACACGTACACTCTTTTCAGCTTTATATATGCAATAGTTTAGTAAAATGTGATGATAATTTTGAAATCTAGCTTTGAAAAAAATGACCTAAAATTTGCAAAATTCTATGAACTGCAAATTGGTCTGTTCTAAGTTGTGTGACTTAGAAAGAGTTGACGGCAAATAAGATTGATTTTTTTACATAGTGTTTTCACTTAGAAATAAACTTTGTTTTTAATTTATTTGGTATTTTGTGTTCTGAAGCTAGCAATTTTTTGTGTCCATAAGATGTTCTTTAACTCTTTGCGCTGCAGTGACATAAAATTCCGCTTTTTGATTTTTCACTTTGTCAATTGACTGTGCAGAATTTTTGGAAAAAATACTAATGAGATAGAAAAAAAAAAAACTTAGTTATTCAACTCAAGTTGATTTCAAAATATCTAACTCAATTACTAGTAAGGATAAAAAATTGTATTCAAGGGTTCCTAAAATAGGAGACATGGCACTTAAAAGCCCAAGTTAATAGACCCAAAACAGATCTTCAAGTTTTTAAAATTGCTATTGTGGATAAAGCAGTAAATAACCGTCCTTATGCAAAGGCTAAGGCAAGAACATGCAATACACCGCCAACTCGTTCATTTCGATCCATGGACTGCAGTTTCGGGCTTATTATACCCTTTCATATTCCATGCCGATGAGGGCACAATAAGCCAGAAACTGCAATCCATGGATCAAAATGAACGAGTTGGCGGTGTATTGCATGCTATTGTGTGTTTATTACATTGATTTTTTGTAATTTATTATTTCTACACCAAGACAACATTTTCAGTTTCTGTCTATATGTTGCAGTTTGCTGTGCATTAAAGATGAAGAACAATCAAAGTGCTCAACAACTCCCGAAAGCTGCGCAGCTATAGTATCTCCCCCTGCACGTTCAAGCAGTACACCTATTGTAGCTGGAGCTGCTTCCTCTACAGCAGCAATAACCAGTTCTACGAGCAGCCCGGCAGCACTTACGACAGTGCGCTCGCCTATCACTTTGGAAGGTGCCACCAATTTCATGCCAAGTATGAGAGCCAAAAATGGTTGGTTTGATGGTTTATTGGTGTGTCTGCGTCCAGTATGGGGTATTTTAGGAAAGGCGGCTGGTGCAGATCACAGTGATGCTGGTAAGTATATTAATATGTTTTCATACTGTTATATTTTGCATATTGGTCATGAAACACTTAACGCACACGTTGGATTACCGTACATCTTTATTGGTATTACTTTGTACACCATCATTCTCACACTCGTACTCGCACCAACTACAACCTTGACGCTCGGATTACAACTGCACTACACGTGCTCCCGGTCAGTGCCGATTACCGTTAAAGTAGAAGTAGAAGTTTATATCTCGGGATACAACACATACTTTGCTATACTCTGTGTAATGAGAGCTGGCGTGCCAAAGCCAGGGTTCGCCAAAGCAGGCCCAGCCCAAAAAAACCCACCTGGGTTTTTTCGGGCGAGCCCACTTAAGAAACCCACTATGTCGGTAAAGTGGGTTTTTTCAAAATTTACTGCATAATGAAAACAAACTAAAAATAACGAATATTTTGAGCAATACTAAGCCTAGGAATTGGTGTTGATCTATTTAGTTATAACCTTTAGTTTGTTACAATATTTAATCTTAGTCAGTACTTGTTCCAGAAATTGCAAACTTCCTTTCCTGACTACGTATTCGGTATTAGTAATAAAACTACACCTGAATTTCACACTATTTATTTTTTTTTAATACTTAGAGGTCAAAATGAGCAATTTTTATTGGAATTTATAAATTCAGTTCCAATATCAATTTAAAATATAATATCAATATCGGAAATTCAATATTACAATGCTGTTTCCAAATTTGCGGAATACAAATCTTTTTAGAAGGTCACAGTGACCTCTTTTCATGACAGCCCTGCTTCTGTGGAAAGTAAAAGTAAAAATAAGTGCACAATGTTTGAATAGAGGATGATATCAAAATGATTTTCGAAAAAACCTGAAAAAGCCCAGGTTTTTGACCAAAAACCCAGGTGGGCTGGGTTTTTAAAAAAAACGGATTTTTTAAAACCCTGGTCAATGCCAAATTAATTTCCCACTCTCCATACTTTTCCCCTTATGATTTTCATAGTTACGGGCTAGAGTTACGGCACTATGAACTTTTTTCCCACTTATCTTTTGCTACAATGTTTAAGTACAAACAATTAAAATTGCTTTGTGCATAAACTATTACTCAATTAAAAAATCAATGTTAATAACGCAGAACTTTTCTTAGAAATTTGTGCTTTATTTATTCATGCCTAGTTTTGTTGGAAAACGTTAAGAAAGAACAGAGATATCAGGATATCAATAAAAGCATAAACCTAATTCAATAAACGTAAAATAAATGAAATGCCTCAACAGCAGTGCAGAAAAAGTGGAGCTGTTTTCTTTGTACGGTTTCCGTGGAGACGACCCAAAATTTCTAAACTTGATATGCTTATTTTAAAGTAACAGAGTATAGCAGTTGTAAAAAAATTCCTATAAAACCTGTTAGAGAAACTATGGGTGCAGTTATGCTTAAGGTTGGGGAGATGCAAGTAGAAGCAAGTCCAGAAGGTGGTTTTAGCCCTCTTCCCCCCTAAACTGTTGTCCTCAAGTTATGAAGCCAATCCTAGTATGGTATTACTTGTAAATATGGAGATTTTTATCAACCAACACTTCCCCAGAAAGAAACTTTCGTTCTACTTCTGGGGGCAACATTCTTCATCCGCCTCTTAACTGATAAAAAATGGCCTAAGAGTAATTAATGATTATTTTATCTTCTCTACTTCAATTTACCTTTTATTAATAGAAAACACTCAGGAATAGTACATATTTGGGGATGTAGGGCCCAAATCAAGGAGGGAAATGTTAGTATGTATCAGAGGTACAAATTTTAGTTTTGGAAAGCAACAAATGCAAGATACGGATCTAAAAGATCTTTAATCTAGGAAGAGGTGATTGCCTTCCCTGCCCCTTTTGGCTATGGCTATGGAAGAAATTGAAATTGTTTTTATGTAGAGTGAGATTTATTCTGTAGCTGTTAATTCTTGAAAAGAGAAAGAGGGATACTATATTTTCTGCTTAATACCTGCATTTATTGGTGAGCTCCCTTACTATGGGCCCTTCCATAGTTGTCAATAGGAGCACAAAAAAGTTTTAATAACATTTTTCTCTGCCTTAGTGCTGTTGCTGTGGCTGATAGCTTCGCATCTATGTAGGGGGTCATCATTTCCCTTGAACCCCTAAGTAATGCGTACATCTTAATCTTTCAAAATTGTTAAATGTCTTGTTCTTAGCCCTTTCATGAGCCATTCTAAACAGTTAATTAATGAACTATTGAAACAAGAAAGCGATGATAACTATCAACAGTTCTAAAGTTTTTTATACGCCTGTCTGTCTGATGTATATAAATTATTTTTAAGTATGCAAAGTCACTAAGAAGCATTATATTTCTTTTTTTTTCTAATTACAGTTGAGTCTCAAAAACTCAAATATTCCTTTATCTTGAAGTTCTCATAGGTCCCAAACTCTTGAGAAGACTGTGAGAACTTCCTATAACTCAAACTACTAATAACTCAAAGCTTTTCGCGGTCCCTTGAGATTTCGAGCTATTGAGACTCAGATACAAATACGAATGTGACTACCAGCAACAGGCTCTGGGCCCAACAGGGCTGGTCCTAGTCAAATTATAGACCCCAATTTAGATCAATGGCCCTCTTAAAATTATCTACTCCCTTGCTCCTTACCGCCTCTTCAGGTAAACTATTCCAAATTCCTACTACTCTGCTAAAATAATAATTTTTCCCAATTTCCAGGTTAGCCCGATATTATGACCCCTTGTCTTGCTTTCCGTACAAAAATTTAACTACATAACATCTTTCATTTTGATAAATTTAAACAACTGAATCATGTCCCCCCTGGCTCTCCTTTGCTCAAGAGCAATAAGCATTCTAAGTCTGGAATCATAGTCTAAATTAAAAAATCCATTCACTAACCTTGCAGCCCTCCTTTGTACCCTTCCAATAAATTAATATCTTTCTTAAGATAAGGAGACAAAAACTGAACAGCATACTCTAAATGAGGTCTTACCAAACTTCTATTTATAGGCAGAAGAACCTTCTTAGATTTGTTTGAAATAGAATCAATTGTATAAAGGCAGCTCTGTTTGTATGTGAAATTATTATTATTTTGTTTTTTGCATTTCAGATTTCCTTACTGCTATTTATCAGTTAATGTTACCAGAGTAATAGTTCACTGTTTCAGCAGACAGTGGTATCACGCAAACTGTTAAATACATACTTCTACTCTTGTACAATAAAATTTCAATTGAATTCTCTAATGGACATTAATCAATCTTTTTTTTCCTTAGATGAATGGGAGATACCATTTGAAAACATTCAAGATTTGCAGTGGGTTGGAAGTGGTGCCCAAGGTGCAGTGTTTTTAGGGGAACTGGAGGGAGAGCTTGTTGCTGTAAAGAAAGTTCGTGAAAAGGAAGAAACAGAAATAAAACACTTACGACACCTCAGGCATCCAAACATCGTCACTTTTAAGTATGCTTTATTTTAGTTCAGTAATTTTATTCTTTTATGAAAATATTTTTTTCTCATTAACAAAATTACTAAAAAAAAAAAAAAACTCCTTAACTTAAAAAAAAAAAATTCAATTTTATTCTTTTATGAAAATATGTTTTTCTCAGTTACAAAATTACTAAAAAAAATGCTCCTTAACTTTAAAAAAAATCATCTATCTTCAAATGTGCATTTTGTTATTGTGATGATTTTTTTTTCTTGTGCTATTTTTAAATTTATTGTATGAACTATTGAAACAAGGAAACGTTGAGAACCATCAACAGTTCTGAAAAATTTTATATGTTACTTTATTTATATGCTATTATCTCAGCCCTGGTTCAATACTACAACTTATCAAAAATTGCTGTTTCGTGGGAAATTCATTTTTTCCTGCACTGCAATATAGGAAATGTGGCAATTAAAGTAAAATTAAAGAGTGAACTATCTGGAGTACAGCATATCTCAATACAGAACTAGATAACAGAACTAGATACAGCACGAATTACTCTATATATCTGTATAGAGAATTCGAAATTACACTTCTTTAAGATGTCATAGTGCTGAACTAGAGCAACAATACGATTGTCAACTTCATCAGCATATTTTTTTCAACTAAAAACAATTTTTTATGGTATGGGTATTTTAATGATTAAATTCTGTATAAACATTTAAAAATCAAGTTTTGGAATTTTTCAGTGATTAAAATATTTTACTTCCTATTTTTATTATTTTAGGTAGTTATTAAACTTTGGTACATTATAAGTTTTTATTTTTATTTTATCCCCTGAAGAAAAGTTCTGCATTTTATTTTAAAACATATTACAATGTTTTAGTAGTGTTATTAATGTCAATAATTTCTCTGACCTATGCCTTATGCATTCTTTCGAAATATTTTAAAGCTAAATTTTGATTTAAAATACTAATAAATTGCTGAAATCTAAAACACTGCCATAGAAATTTTTAAATTTAATTTTAGCTGTATTGCTTTGAAATTTTTAACCTCTAACTGAGGTATAATTTTAAGTAGTATTTAATTGTCTTTTATATTTTTAGTTTAGATGAGTATGCATTAAATCACCACTGTATGATTGTGTAACATTCTCTCTTCATTTGTTTAGAGGCGTATGCATCCAATCACCTTGTTATTGTATAATCATGGAATTTTGCCCATATGGACAATTATATGAAATGTTGCGGAGTGACAGAGATGTACCTCCTGATAAAACCCTGGACTGGTGCAGACAAATCGTTTCTGGGATGGAATACTTGCATCAAAATAAAATAGTTCACAGAGATCTAAAATCTCCCAAGTATGAAAATGAATATTTTGTTAAAATGTATTGCACTTTTTAAAAATTATTCTAAGAGGTGTATATCATCATTTACTTTATTTTTTCTATTTAAATTCAATGCTATATAATAATATTTTGAAAGATCTGCTGTTGGTATTAAGTACTTATTTGTGTAAGGAAAATGAATGAGGCAGAAATAAGGCAATGTACAAACTTGAATCCTAAATTGCCAAGTGGGCTGATTCTTAGAAGCAAAAACTGTTTTCTGATTTTATTGATGTTATGATGGGAAAAGAATGTCGTCTTATATGGGGAAAAAAAAAATGAAAAACACCATTAGTAAGGCAGTACTGAAATTGTATTTATGTATGCATTGAAGTACTTGAAGAGGTTAATTGATGTACTCTTATATAATACTGTTCTGTTCAGTTAATTTTTCTATCGTTGGATCAGTATTGTGCCGTTCTTTCATTAAAAAAAAGAGAAAAGAAAAGACAAACAAAAGTCATTATCAAAACTTGTTTTATGTTTTCTTTTTCCTTTTTTAGCCTACTTTCCCGTTAAAAATAAAAGAAAGACGAAAAAAGTATTAAAATTGGCTTAATGCATCTAAAAAATATCGCCAAGTCCAAAAAATATCGCCAAGTTAAAAAATAAAAAGGTAAAATGAATATCGAAAAATTAAAAATTTGAAAGTAGGGTATTGAGATGGGGAATTTGTGTGTCGGTCTGTCGGTCGGTCTGTAAGTCGGTCTGTCTGTCTGTCCCCCCCTAATAACTTTTGAATGAATATTCCGATTTGGACAAATTTTTTTTTGTTGGAAAGATCTCGGCGAGTACAGCTCATTCCCATATTTGATTTTTCGATTTGAACAATTTTTGGTTCAACTTTGAGCCGTTCAAACAACCTGTCCCGCGATGCTAACTTTTTAGTTAACAGTCCGATTTGAACAAACTTTTTTTTGTTCGAAAGATCTTTTCAAGGATACTTCATTCCTGTATCTACATTTTCGATTTGAACAATTTTGGTTCAACATTGAACCGTTCAAGCAACCTTCCCCCCCCCTAATAACTTTTGAATGAACATTCCGATTTGAACAAACTTTTTTTTGTTGGAAAGATTTCGGCGAGTACAACTCATTCCCATATTTAATTTTTCGATTTGAACAATTTTTGGTTCAACTTTGAACCGTTCAAACAACCTGTCCCGCGATGCTAACTTTTGAGTGAACAGTCCGATTTCAACAAACTTTTTTTTGTTCGAAAGATCTTATCAAGGATACTTTATTCCCGTATTTACATTTCCGATTTGAACAATTTTTCGTTCAACATTGAACCGCTCAAGCAAGCTGTCACCCCTAATAATTTTTGAGTGAACAGTCCGATTTAAATAAACTTTTTTTTTGTTCGAAGGATCTCAGCAAGGATACTTCGTTACAGTATTTAAATTTTCAATTTGAACATTTTTTCGTTCAACATTGAACCGTTCAAGCAACCTTTCCCTACCTAATAACTTCTGAGTGAACCATCCGAATGGAATAAACTTTTTTTTGTTTGAAAGATCTCGGAGAGGTTCATTCCCTTATTTCGCTTTTTGGTTTGAACCATTTTTCGTTCAATATTGAACCGTTCAGAAAAAAATTTAACATTAGCGCCTACGGGGAATTTAAGTTGAATGTTGATCCTGGAACTTAAAGTCGGATTTCCTTCAAACTAACTTTGTAAAAAAATGGTTTTGATAAATAATGTTTGTAAAGTACTTTTCTGAATAATCTTCTGTGAAGACTCTGATTCCGACTCCGACTCCACAAACATGGCGGAAATGCAGGCTCAGAAAAAAATGACTGACTGTGCAGACGATTTTTTGTTTATTTATTCATTTGTGTTATTTTATTTATTACTATTATTTTTTTTTGGCAGACGATTTTTTTTTGTAACAAAAGTGTTTCATTCACGAGGGCATTTTATTCTTTATTTATATTTAACAACTGGCAACGGTTTAAAAGTGAAAATCGAGACATTTTATCGACGGACGAGTTTTTTTTCCTTTCTTTGATAAAATGTGTTTTGATGTACTTTGTACTTTTAATTTTTTTTTTTTGAAAACGATTGAGGAATTTTTCTACGGAAGAACTGTAACAGTTACATTCTTTAAAAGGTGCGACAAAACTTCATTTATTCACTTTTTATGTCTCTATTTCATCTGATGAGAGGGGTATATTTTGCTTTTAGAAATCAGCTTTAAGTGCTAAAAAGGTATGTTTGACATAATGTTTAGTCTCAGATGATCAAGAGAATAATGATCAGATGCTAGAATGCCGATGTCGATGTACGGGAAAGTAGGCTCGTTTAGTTCTTGACAGAACTTCTTGTTATGTATTTATTTTGTTGTGTTTTGTTTCTGATTTCTTAAATAGTCCTCAGTGCCAAATATTACACTTATGTTTGAATTTTATTTTATTGCACTTTATTGCTTTTATTATTATTTTCTAAATCAGTTTAGGATGTTTGTTTTCATATTTTAATTAAAGTTTTATTTATTTAGGTGTTAGTAGTATGAAATTCGTTGCATAGCATGTGAAAGGTACTTCTTGTTTTATATTTTTTCCATTTAAAGCCTGAATTCATTCTTACAAACTGTGAAAATTCACCTTTATTTTCAGTTTTCAATTTAGTTTTATTGTTATTATTATCCCAAATGCATGATTATTCAAACTTTTTTTTGTGTGTTTTCTTTATCCCCTATAATAGTTTTCAATTTTCATTCAATTCAAAATGCTCACAAAACTGAAGTTTTGCAACTATGTGTAGTGTTAATGATTGAAACAGTGAAACTTATGTACATTGATCAAATCTGAATTATTTTAAAAGCTTAAATGTTAGCTCATTGATGACCTAAAGAATTTACGTTTTTTCTCCCCCTACTTCTAATTATTTATCGTATTTTCAGGTAGATAAGCCGCACCACCGTATACGCCGCACTTCGCAAAATTCGGGAGAAAAAAATGCGTTTCATCAGATACGCCGCATCGGCGTATAAGCGGCATAAAACTTTGTCAAAAATTCAATCTGCGAGAACCTACACCTAACCTACGCTGTATACTGGTATTGACATCCTTCGAAAACAATGACAAAGAATTCGTAACATTGATTTGAAAACAGTGTTTAAATATTATAAATAAATAAAACGTTGCAACATTTTGGCGATAACTGCAACTTATAGTAACACTGTTCTGCTCCAGATGGTTTCTATTGCAGCCCTACTTCCCATCCTCACGGCAACAGCGGGGGGGGGGGGGGGGGGGCGTTTCATTTTAATTATTTGTTTGGATTCGTTTTCCTTTATTTGACAGGTTGGTTATGGTTGATGTTTTTTTTTTCTTAATTTATTCCACTTCCTTATCGGATCTAGGAGAATAAAATAACATCTGAATAAGCAGAAATGCTATCACCCTTTTCAAAATAGATCTTTTCAAGGGCGATGCAGTTCTGGTTTTCCATGTTAGACTCTAATTTGTTTTGTTTTTAAGCAATAACTAAAGATAACATGAACTTTGAAAAAAAAAAAAAAAAAAAACTTTTTCATCATATAAGCCGCCATGGCGCATAAGCTGCAGGAGTTAAAATTCAGCTTTTAAACACGTATAAGCCGCGGCTTATCTACGCGCAAATACGGTACTACTGGATTGAGGATTTTTGAACTTTCTATACTATACTAGCCTAAAGTAAACTGTCAGTTAAGACGAATGATGAATTACCGTATTTTCGGGTAGATAAGCCGCACTTCCCAAAATTTGTGAGAAAAAAATATGTTTCATCATATACGCCGCATCGGCGTATAAGCCGCATAAAACTTTGTCCAAAATTCAATCTGCGAGAGAACCTACGCTGTATACTGGTATTGACATCGTTCAAAAACAATGACAAAGAATTAGTAACATTGATTTGAAAACAGTGTTTTAATATCATAGATAAATGAAACGTAGCAACATTTTGGCGATAACTGCAAAACAAAAAAAGACAAAAAAAAAAAAAAAAAACTTTTACACCGTATTAGCCGCCATGGCGTATAAGCCGCAGGAGTTAAAATTCAGCTTTTAAACACGTATAAGCCGCGGCTTATCTACGCGCAAATACGGTACTACTGGATTGAGGATTTTTGAACTTTCTATACTATACTAGCCTAAAGTAAACTGTCAGTTAAGACGAATGATGAATTACCGTATTTTCGGGTAGATAAGCCGCACTTCCCAAAATTTGTGAGAAAAAAATATGTTTCATCATATACGCCGCATCGGCGTATAAGCCGCATAAAACTTTGTCCAAAATTCAATCTGCGAGAGAACCTACGCTGTATACTGGTATTGACATCGTTCAAAAACAATGACAAAGAATTAGTAACATTGATTTGAAAACAGTGTTTTAATATCATAGATAAATGAAACGTAGCAACATTTTGGCGATAACTGCAAAACAAAAAAAGACAAAAAAAAAAAAAAAACTTTTACACCGTATTAGCCGCCATGGCGTATAAGCCGCAGGAGTTAAAATTCAGCTTTTAAACACGTATAAGCCGCGGCTTATCTACCCGAAAATACGGTATATCTCTAGGCAAAATTTTTCTTAACTCCATTTCCACTGTGACTTTTTTTAAACATAAATTATGAAGCATCATTTCATCCCTATCATCAGTTGCAGTGAATTCTGTTATGTATAGAAAATCAATTTTTTTATCTCTACTGTCTCATATATGTGTTACTTGTAAAAAACCAAAATTAAAAAATGTCTACATTTGCCAGTCATTTGCTAGACGTGCTAGGTATTTCACCGACCTCTTTATTTGCTAATATTGACATGAAACAATTTTCGGTCTTTCATAGTAACACATACATATGCTTTGACAATAGTCACATAAACCAATATGCAGTCATTTGACCTTCGGACCTTCTTGTTAATTTAGTGTGCTAATCAGCATGAATGAAGTCCTGAAAATCTCTGATTTCGGAACTTGTCGACAACTGAATGACATCAGCACTAAAATGTCGTTTGCTGGAACAGTGGCATGGATGGCTCCTGAAGTGATCCGTCATGATCCATGTTCAGAAAAAGTTGATGTTTGGTAAGCTTCATACTTTTGATAAGCTAATAGTTTATGTCTAAGATATAACTTTTAAACAGCTCTTTCATTCTTTTTTGAATTCTTGCAAATGATTATTTTGGAATACTATTTATCTTTATTTGTTATACTGATTAAACATAAATCTGTCTTGGTACAGGATGTACATGTCTAATCTTCTTTTTCTGCAGAGATGTATTTTTTAAAATCTATTTTCTCTTGCTAAGCTTGTGAACACTATTAAAAATTGCTAAACTATTTATCAATATGAATTAATTAAGTATACAGAAAACTTTGTATTTTCTTCTGAACAGGCAGGGTGGCACAGTAACTGTGGATAAATTAATTTTGTAAATTACCCGCAAAATAGGTAAAAATATGCTACTAGTGTATGAAATAGCTTAAAAACTAACATATTCACATACATTTAAACTTTAGCTAAAACTGATTACAGGGTATGTAAAAAATGTGTATCAAAGAAAAAAGAAAAGGAGTTGCTCTTTCCTACAAATTCCTACATCTTCTAATGTGCAAGAAGTGTTTCCAAACATAATTTAGTGGTAAACCTACTCTTTTTTCCTTTATGATATTTTAATAAACAATAGACTTGTTTCAAATGTAATGTCTGGTGATACCCTTTTTCTCACTTTATATGTCTCAGACAAAACTACCAATTCCCTACTAATATTTTCATGATGCAATTTATATAGTCAAAATTAGAACTGTAAATTTCATCGCTTATTCATGTTCATGTTTCCTTTTTCTATTTAGGTCATTTGGTGTTGTGTTATGGGAATTATTGACAAGAGAGATACCGTATAAAGATGTTGATTCCTCCGCCATTATCTGGGGTGTTGGGAATAACAGCCTCCATTTACCTGTACCTGATTCATGCCCTGAAGCTTTTCGAATTCTATTGAAGCAGTGCTGGTGAGTATTTTCAATTTTTTTTCAAAAGTTTTTTGAAGGTATTTTTTCATTATATATATATTTAATTATTATTTAAAAACATTTGTGTGATCAAAGCCTGGATCCTGAAATCCTGGTGTAGGCTAAAGGACTGTGACCCCCCCCCCCCTCCCTACTGGCCTTTTTTATTTTAACTCAAACAGTTCTCCACTTTTTAATATCAGTAATCATATATTCACATCTCTAAGTGTCTTCCTACCTTTTTTTTTGAAGTACCAAGTATCAATCTAAAGAGAAACCAAGTCCATTAACGGATTCTTCACAAAACTCTGAAATCAAAACTAAGATACTTTTCTATTGTTTGAATTTTCATTATCAGTAGTAAAAGCATTTTAATTTGTTTTTCCAAGATTATTCTTAAGAGTTAACCATCCTAACATATTTGAAGAATGTTATATTAGTAGTCTATAAATGTAATAAATAATTGTAGCAATGAATGTAATGCAGTGAAGAAGAATTTTTTTTTACTTATTAATGTAAAGTTTTATATATTCTAATACTGTTTAGGTATAATTTTAAGTTTTTAAAAGAATTATATTTCTTTTATTTAAACAGATCCCTAGTTTTCGAAAAATTATTTTGCACAAAACTCCATATTAATTTTCATAAAGTTCCAAACTGTTTTTCAGAAAATTTCAGAAATAGACCCTGGACAAAATATCCTAGATTGACTCTTGAGGGCTACACCAATGGATAACTGAATTGTTTTTTAATATAATGAAGTAAAAAAGTTTGCATCGATCAGAATTGCTTCGTTTACTGCTGCTGGTTTTGAGCAAAAGAGTCAAAATGTAATTTAGTTTGTATGTTAACTCGCACATTCTGCTTATTGCATATTTTTTGTGAATTTTGAACCATTGCTTCAATGGATATTTCGTGCTTGTTCAAACAGGACTCTTAACATCATTATTTTTATTCTACGTTTATGGTTTGTTTAAAAAATATCCATTACTTTAAGGAGGCTGAAGGATTTCATGAACATTTTTGTTGGTATGCAAATGAGTTATACTCGGTTACTTTAAAATAGGCGTATCAATTTTAGAAATTTTGCATCGTCTCCATGGAAACCGCAGGAAAGACAGCAGTCCCACTCTTTTTTTTATACACTGCTGTTGAGGCATTTCATTTATTTTATGTTTATCGAATTTGGCTTACGCTTTTATTTATGTCCTCGTATCTCAGTTATTTCCAAACATTTTCTAACAAATCTAGTGCTAAATAGTTTGTTTTAGCAATCCTGCCAATGGCGGATCCACAGGGGGGGGGGGGGATTGGGGAGATCGCCCCCCCCCCCCCCGATACTTTTTTTTTTTTTTAAAGGGATGCATATTTAAATATTTTTTGTTCAAACACTTCCTGAGAAATTAGAAATTATAATATTTCTTAATATTCAAAATTTGTATGATCTCTTTCTATGAACACATTCAAATTTATGTATTAATGCTCGAAATTTAAATGAAAAATGCTAGAAAATGGAAGCTTATTCCCTTCTCCAAAGCTTGCTTTATAATGTTCAGAGGTGTTTTCATTCCTGTATGCTTGTAACAGCGGCCGTACTTTAATTTCTTTTTCTTCTTTTCTTTTCTTATGGTCAGGGATATGGCGTATTTCTCTTAAGTTTTTTTCTTAAGTAGATTAAAATAAGATTGCGGTCTTTTCTTTCTTTTTTTTTGGAAAATCTTATTCCAATAAAGCTAATCTACTTTTAATCCGTTTTATTTTCATTTTAAATTTGTTTTGATGTTTTTTCAATAATGAGAACATTATGTTTTATGTAACTGATATTTGCCAGTTCATTTGCTTTTCTGGTTCTAAAAGTAATTTTACTCGTAGTTGCAAGATTTTTTCGGTTTATCTTTAATTTAATAGTTTGTTTTGTTTTTTACTACCACTATTGTAGTTCTGTGCTTCATGCCTCTTTTGCTTTGAACTTAATCGTACATAAATTTATTTTACTACAACTCACTACCAATACTTATATTCCTGTGTTACAAGTCATTATTACTATAGATAGTCAAAATAATAATATTATTATTGTTGTTATTATTATTTTCACTAATATGTGAAACTTCAGTCAATGCTTGCAGTATTTATTTGCAGTTTTTAAAGTTTTGACTGTTTACTAGGCCTAATTCTGGAAAAAAAAACAACAACAATTTCTCTGTATCCGATATGGGAATCTTTTTTTTTTTTTTTTTGATAATTACTACTCTTTATGAAGAGACATATGTAAAAATTTTTTATTTTTATTAAAACCGTAAATTAAAATTTTCTAACGAAACTCCGTGACTTTTAAAAGTTCCAATGGGAAAAATGTAAATGCTGAAGTGCTAAATTAATTTTATTTTACTATCACTTATTTTCGTTATAGTATACATAAAATCTTTAGTTATTATTTCGCTTCTGCATTTGTAAGTAAATGAAATGTTTTACGAAGGGAAAACTGAAAATCTGTTGTGATTGTTTTGATTTTACCTCAAAATAATAATAATGAAAAAAATATTGATGATTCAAGTGAAAGTTATTATTATTACTTATTTATTTGCTTTTTTTATATTTAAGATGTTATCATTTTGAAAACTGCAATCAGTATGAGAATAGGAATTTTTGATGAAACAAAAACCCCTTTGATTTTCGTAAAAATCATAAATAAAATGTTTTGAACGAAATTCTAGGCTCAAAAAGAGCTTTAAATGTATAAACGGTTAATGCTGTATTACTGTTTAAATGTTATTTTTGTTTCAGTTATTTTAGTTTTGGAAATATGTACATAATATTTTGACTTATTCATGTCTGTATTAGTAAGCATGCGAAATCTTAAAATCAGTTCATATTGTATATTTTAAAAGATATGCATTTTATGATAATTAAATTCTTTTCCACATTCAGTCTTAAGTTCAATTTTCATTATTTCAAAATTTTTCATATTTGAGAGCAAAATTTTTTCTTAAAATTTGGTACTTACAATTAAAGTTATTTTTCCCGAGTTTAAAAACATGCATAATTTCTGAATATATGTGCTTAATTAAATGTTTCAGAAATGGGTTTTTATTCATTCTGCAAGCCTCGACATTATTCTTACCTAAAAATATAAGTAACAAGAAGATTCAAAGAAATGCACCATAAAACCAGATCATATTAGGTTCTGATGATGTTCCACATTGCAACGAAATAATATTTCTTTTTAATTCCATGAGAGAAACGGGAAAAAAGTTTAAAAAAAAAAAGGATGATGGAATCTTTTCATCGAAACAGCTTCCATGCGTCCGGCACTTTTGAGCGTCTGAGAGAAAGGATACAGCCATACACGGCTCGTATATGTGGACGGGGGGGGGGGGGGAGGGAAGGCAAGCCAGGCGACTTCCCAATCCTTTTCAAGAGGAAAGGGGAATTTGACTTTTCCAAATTTTCAAACTTATCGATAAAATCAAAAATGCTGGTACTGATCGATTCATGCGTTTGAAGAAAGAATCGACTTAATAAAGCGTGTTCAATTTATTAATTTTTTCATGTTATCTCCCCCCCCCTGTGCGTTTTCTGACCTCCCACTTTTTATTGCACAACCGCCCACGGATAAAATCGCCCCCCCCCCCCCAAATCGAGCCTCTGGATCCGCCACTGAATCCTGCCATCATGAGTATCCGTTATATAAATACTTCTACAAGTATTCTATTAACGTTGATTTATTAATAGTTTAAGCACATAACAATTTCAATCGTTTGCATTTAACCATTGTTACTAAAACTAAGTGGGAGTTAAGTCCATTGCACCATAACTAGGACAACCATCAGGGGAAATTTCACTTCCGGCCGCCTCCTCTGGTTACACAGGGGGTTATTTTCAAGTTAATTTGGATAAAGAATGTGTGAAGTTATTTTATTGCTAAAATTTCTTAACATATAATCAATGATCATTTATGATCTTGATAATGTTTTTAGATGAAACTTTTTTTTTAATACTATTCTGTCTTATATTTTTCGACAGGAGTTCTAAACCCAGAAATCGTCCTTCTTTTCATCACATTCTTTTGTATATGGATACTGCTGCTCGAGAATTAGCGGACGTATCAAAAGAAAAATTTCTTCAAAATCAGGTAACAGATTGTGTTCATTACAAATGAATGCGACCCACTGTTAGAAAACTAATATTTTTTCTCAATAGTTAAAATGTCAAGTATTTATTTTAATAGATCAGTGGGGTTTCCTAAACGTTTTTTAGCTCGGGTACCACTTGGTAGTACATCATGCATGATTGTACCACTTTGGAAAAATGAGTGCATTTCGTTATTTTTATTTATTTATTTATTTATTTATTTTTTGCATATGAGTTTATTTCTTTGCATCAAGCATTTTATAGGGTGACCATGTTTGCACATTACATAATGAGTGAAATTCCATTGAATGTGCCTAAACGTTATGCTGAATATAAAGTGACTGACTCACTTTTCCAACTATGGATATCTATATAATTGTTCGAATTTTAATTTTTGTTCTACTATTTGCAATTTAGTTGAAGCATAAAATTATTTTTATTTATTTATTTATTTATTTATTTTTTGCATATGAGTTTATTTCTTTGCATCAAGCATTTTATAGGGTGACCATGTTTGCACATTACATAATGAGTGAAATTCCATTGAATGTGCCTAAACGTTATGCTGAATATAAAGTGACTGACTCACTTTTCCAACTATAGATATCTATATATTTGTTCGAATTTTAATTTTTGTTCTACCATTTGCAATTTAGTTGAAGCATAAAATTAAAAAAATCAAATAATTTGTTCTCATATCATAGTCGAATATTTTGATAAAATATATCTAGTGCAATCTTTATGCTTCTTTCGAGGAACATAATTTTTGAAATTTGCTGATGGCTAAATTTAAAAGTTCAATCTAAAAGGCAAAGGACATTAATTGCTGGATTTTTAATCATAATGTGCACACATCAACACCTTAACTAAGGTCTTATTTATTTAAATAATTTTTATGAATTTTTCGGAAAAACTTTCCATTTTAGTTTTTCATTTATTTACTTTTTATGTCCACCATTATTGATTTTTTTTGCGTACCACCAGCTCGCAAATAGCATACCACTAATAGTACGCATACCACAGGTTGAAAAATGCTGAAATAGATCACTTTACATTTGGTACAAAAATAATAGGTTTTTAAAATATTTTCCATTGATAGGCAAAATGGCGACGTGAAATAGATGAGTATATGCAAAACTTTCAAGACAAGGACAGCAGAGTTCCTCTTGTTGAAGAAGATCTTGTTAAACAAAGAAGGGAAGAACTACGCCACGCACAAGATATACGTGAACATTACGAGAAAAAATTAGAGCGAGCCAACAACCTCTATATGGAACTAGCTACATGCTTATTGCAATTGGAGCAACGGGAAAGAGAACTTGTGCAGTATGTTTTATTTTGTATTTAATTTATGGTTAATTCTATGTTTCAATTGATAGTTTTATAATTAAATTTAACCTTTTAAATTAATTAAAAATTTTAATTACATTTTAATAAAATTTTTAATTAAATTTTAATAAAATTTTTAATTAAATTTAACCCTTTAAAATTAAAACCTTTAGTAACTTTTATAGCTATTCAGCACCTAAAGGTCCTTTCTTCTATCCGTAAAAACACCCATTGGCTATGAAGAGAGTCAGATTTCCATATTGAGAAAGCGAGTTGGAAGATTACATGGGGTTATAATACTGTGGGATAGCCAATAAAAAAAAAAAAAGTTTTCTAAATCCCCCCCCCCTGAGAATTGCATTACCCCTCCCCCAAATCGCACCTAAAACCGAGTATAGTTTTCCATTTCATCTGGTATTTTGTTATGTCAAAGATAGTAGATTTGGGATAAGCTTCTTTTAAACCCCCTTCCTCTTCAGTTCTTTTGTCAATAAAATAAGCTTAATTACTTTTTTATTTTAGTTATTATTTGTCATGCTATATCAATAAATTGTGTTGCTGGTGTTGAACCAATGAATGTTTGTTGTTGTAGCTTTTTTATAATTTTTCTGCTACCAAATAAAAATTCTATGAATTTGGTAAGACTCTTTCAAAAATATGGAAATGTCCCTTCATAAAATTTTTTTTTTTTTGAGACTTTATATTGTATATTCAAGAAAGGTCTTTACAAGTTATATGTTTAATGTGAGAAGATTTATTTTGAGATCATTTTAATTCAACTGAAACGGACTTAAATATATTTTTTAATTTTTTGTTTAGGCGAGAAGAAAATCTGCATGAGTGCTCTAAAATGGGTGGTGATAGAGACTACAAAAAACATATTGTGAGACCATTGCTTCGAGCACATGAAAGGTTGACAAAGAAACGTTCTTTGAAGTCTACACAAACTCAAAAGAGGTATGTCATTTTTTAACTTTTGGAAGATAATAATGTCCTACATGGATTTTGTGCAGGGTTTTACAAAGTGCGACTGAAATACTTTATTTATTAAGGGGTGAACATTTTTTCAGTCGTTAAAATTTTTTGTGCCAACAATATTTCGTAAACTCAACATTTGCCGGCAGCCAGAGAGCCTGAACGCTGTTCAGAAGAGCATAAGGAAAGACATATTATGAAGCCAGGTGTCTAAAAATTCTTGTTTTTTTGACAGCTCTTAGACTAATATGTTGGTGTACTAGGAAAAACATTTCAGCAGGAACCAAAAGAGCATTGTTTATCAAGTTTTTGGATACATAAATAATTGCTCTCGTTATCCGGTTTTGGAGATATTGGGTTTAAAAGTCTTAGTTCTTGAAGCCTTACTTGAAGCCCCCCCCCCCCTTCTCTAAGCCTTAATTCTTGAAAAAGTGTCCAAGTATAACAAGAAATAGCTTCTTAAACAATTGCTGCTGTTTTTTTAACATTCAAAAGTATCGGCGCTCTGACCACTGTTCCCAACACTTTCACTTCTTATTAAATTTGGCGACTTTTCTTGAAATGTTTCCCCACTTTAAGATGATGATATTGAAACTAGGGCAATTATTTAGGTGTCAAAAACATGTTTCACTATGCTCTTTCGATTACTACTTATTCAAAATGATTTCATCTCTACACTATCCGTGTGGTTCCATGATAAAGATTTTTTCAGCATTTTGTATTTGAAACTCATATTGTGGAGTCTATAATAGCTAGAATATTAAATGTTATTAATTTTGTTAATTCTTCTTCCCTTTCTAGTGTCCCCTTCTTTTGTAGTTTAAGTCAATAATATGATCTATGTTCATTTTTAAATACCTGTACTGAAGGAGATAACCTTGATTTCTACATAACTAATTAATATAAATTAAGACATTGTGAAGTCTGAAAATCATTTTATTTCAATTATAGTTAGTTATCTCTAAAATTTGATGACTTTTCATTGCAATTTTATATTTCATAAAATCATTAATACATTTATTCTGTTTTAGCCCTGAGGAAACTTCAGGAGTACCTCAAGCTAAAAAGGCTGCCCCTCAACTTTACGTAGCCGATCCCGCCGTAGGACACTTTCCCGGACAATCGGCCGTATACGTAGCAGAGATTCCTCCAAAGCAAGATTTTGAAATTTTCTGTGATGAACATTCGCCAAACTCATACTCTCACTGTAGAAATTCCGCCACCTCAAAATGCAATTCCTCTGCCCGATCGGCAATCATTTTGAACATGGAACAAAACTTGCCCAATCAGGATTCGGACCCGTCGTGCAACTTTCATCCCCGGCCGAGCAACGTCGAGGTCATCAAGAACCGGCTGTCCGGTAACCCCAGGCATTGCAACTGGGATCTGTTCGACTCGGAGGAAACGTATCCTCCGGTTAAAGTTCCTAACTGGCAAAACGAGGCACAGTGTTTTGCAGTGCCGAAGAAATTCGGTGCAGATGAAGAGCTTGTTGGGCATCCCGATAGCTTGCGTTTCTATGCCGATGACGCCTCGAATGGAAATGGACCCCCCAATCTCAGGGTGAGTGAGATTATGGACAGCAGAGTTCCGTTTACGTACTGCGTTGGCGGATCGTTAGAGAGCTTAAAGCAACCAAACAGGTTTCGAAATTTTCCCAGAGCTGTGCCTGGAATCCCTGTGAGGCATGTTGGTGGCAGTTACAATGATATTTACCGGGTACAGGTAAATAATTTTATTTTTACTTCATAATAAGATGTTTTGAATGATAACTTATATTTTTTAAATTATTTCCTATTGCTGCTCTTTTATGAAGTGTATGCCAATTAAGTTTCTGTTATTCTGTTCTGAGCAGGGCCTGATTACTCTAAAAGCACGGGAAGCTTGAGCTTCCCCCAAAAAATTTTCAGGGGGCCCAAAAATGACTGAAAATTTGTGATTTAAAATTCTAGTTTCTGCTTTTAAATGCATATTCAAAAGTAATTGTAAACATTAGAACTGGTTCAATAAAAAAAGTTCTGGAAAGTTTTAAAAGTGAAGATACATTTCATAAAACATTAATCCCACCACAAGCTATTTTTAAATGTGGAATTTGACCCAACTTTTTTACTTGACTTTCTTACTTGAACCAACTTGTTATGTTTTATTAATTCTGTGAAGTATTACATCCAATTTAACATCGAATCATAGAATTGCAATGCAACCATGTATTATGTATGAACATTCTACATATTAATGGAAGAAATGGACAGACTTGAATCTGAATTCTGCTTGGGTAGCTCTTAAAGATGATGTGTAACCTTAGCGAGATTTGTTTCAATGTCTCAAGAGTATAGAAATACCCTACCCCCGCCTAAAAAAGCCGGGGGCCTCAAAATGAGACAGAGCTTCCTCTAACTTCACAGGTTAATCTGGTTCTGAGAGAAGGAAACAAATAACATTCTTTGTAACGTTTGTTGTTCTTCATTGACAGAGTTACTGAAAGCCAATTTTTTTTTTTGTTGTTGTTGTTACCCCTTTCCCCTTTCTGCTACAAAACTTATACTGCTCTGAATTCGAGCCTGGCCCCTAGTTTCTGACTAGGTTGACAGACCCTATTCATTGATTTGTAATTTAGCTATTTGTTAAAAGTTGTGCTGTGAAATAATAAAAAATTTCCATGTGTATGGTCAGTAGTAAATCAAAACACTCTCTTCATCAAGTTAACTATTTAATCGAAAATGTTTACCAACATTTAAACTCAAAGTTAAAAGGGATTCCCTTTTAACACCAGAAGTCTTAAAGTAAAATAAAAAGTTTTGACTTTTATAATTCTTTAGTTTATTTTTCAAGTAGAAAATAGAGCATTTTTGTGACAAACATAACACAACATAAAATTATGAAATATTCATACTAATTAAAATGCTTGTTTTATATATTGTGCAAAAACAGCAGTCATTTTTAGTAGATTTAAATCGAAACTTTCATATCAAATATAGTTCTGTTAAAAACTTGTACGCATTTTTACGTTGCACAAGAAAACTCTGACATTTTTTGTACATGTCTTTTCTGCAACCATGCACAAATGGAGCTACAAGAAAAATACAGAGCACCACGTTATTGATCCAGTACACACATATTCGTCTGCAGCACCTTGGAGTTCGTATAGTTCTTTCTAAAATTCATGACAAATATGGGATATTACGAGGTAGACAGGCCATTAAGAAGGTTTCTCAAAACTATTTACCCTGCAAAATTTCACAGCTATCTGATTCATTACAAGTTGAAGCTCCTTTGCCAACCGAATTTATACAAAGTTACATATTTTTCAACGAAATATTATTCTACTAAAACTTTTTTCTGTGTCAGTAGTAATGTTATATTGTGTTTCTAAATCATATGTTTTATTTTAATACTATTTTCAGGAATCTGAAAGAGATTTACGTATAAATAATTCAACCCTTCATGATGTTGATGGAAATATTTTAAAGAAAAGATGGTAAGTATTTATTTCAAAAAGTAATGCCTTCTAAATTGTTGTAATTATAATTTATTAAATATAATTTTTTGAGGCTTGGGAATGATTTGCACTGAAGAAGAAAATTTTCAAAATTTCTTACTGAATCCTTTATTTATGAACATGTCTGTCATTGTTTTTTATTCATGTTAAGCTTAAAGTGTCAGATGTAGTCAATGAAAAAACGTTTAGCCTTAATTTTTTCTTCAGTTTATGCTTTTTTATTTTTAGTTTTATAGGAAATTTTACATAGTAGGTTGAATTGTAGACTGAAATAAATTCTGAAGGCTATAAAGCTCTGCCTGTTTCTGCTTTTTTTTTTTTTGTGTGTGTTTGAAACTGAGCCCTAATTGTAGCACCTGCTATGATTAAATTATAGATCATCTCCATCTATAAACTGAGTAGAACCATCCTAGCTGGGTCCAGAGCCAGTTGCTGGTCGTCACATTTACATTTGTATAAGTGATATCTTATAATTGATGTTATATATTATA
Source organism: Uloborus plumipes (assembly GCA_038373865.1). Classification (NCBI taxonomy): domain Eukaryota; kingdom Metazoa; phylum Arthropoda; class Arachnida; order Araneae; family Uloboridae; genus Uloborus; species Uloborus plumipes. The sequence goes on along the minus strand of JAXGGA010000450.1, from coordinate 42,114 downwards.
ATGATTTGGCTTGCTTTAAAAAGAAAGGTGTTGACTCTTTTGAGCATTTTATATCATAAATGTCAGGGTCCTAATCAAAATGAAATGTTTTTAATGAATTTAATTTAACATGCAATCGAATCATATTTTAGGTATGATACGGAGATATCACCTCAGGAGAAACATTTTGAAAGTAGATTTCCTCCCCCCTCTGAGGTACTGCGAGGCATCTCAGATCTTCACGTATCAGACTCCCTGACCCCTCAAGTACACAGACATTTAAGAAGGCACACAATGGTCGACCCCTCAGTTGTTCTGTATGGGAACCGCGAAGATTTGGAGTTAAATCGTATTAACAGGGTAAGGTTCTTCTTTTTGATGTGTCATTATGTATTTCAATATGTGGCTCATTTCAACTTTCATTTTTTTTAATTTACAAAATATTTATAAACATTGGAAATTTATAGATACCCAATCAGGGTTACAGAGCATTTTTTAAGGATTAAGGAGGGGGGGGGGGGGGTGAGGAAAAACCCAAAATAGATATAAAATTTACAAAAAAAAAAAAGACATTTATTTTTAATATTTTAAATAATATTTCAAAAAAAAAAAAAAAAATGGAAAATTTTACCCAATATTTGTAAAATTATATTCAATCTAAAAAGATGAAACAAAAATAAAACTTTTTTTTTCTTTTCTGGCGGGATAAGTTGAAGGAATGTACATGTGTTACTCTTTTCTTGTAGTTTTTTGCAAAAAGTATAAAAAGAAAAAAAACTGTGCAAAGAATTGTGAAAAATATAAATAAATTAATAAAACACTGTACTATTTCTAAAAAAGAACAAAGAGAAAGAAGGAGTTCCGTTTACAAAAACTAGGAGTGACCAAATGTTGGATTTTACAATGTCGCCCAGTGACTCTGTTTTGCATTTTCAAGGCGACAAATTTTCTTCACTAGGCGACGTTAGTGTCGCCTAGTCCCTGTGCTAAAAAATGCTCTGCAGCGTTATATGCATTATTTATACTTTTACTCTTCTATGTGGCAATTTTCCCCCAGGTCAGCATGATTTATTTCATGTATAAGTATTTAACTATTTTATATTATCTTTATTCAGCAATTTATGGCAGGGTTGATTAGGGTAAGTGGGTCCCCTTTTTTTCCTAAAAAAATGTGTTAAATATTTTTAACCATCGTATTCTTTAAAAAATGACGTGAGGGACCCACTTACCCCCTAGGAAGGTGTAAGCCCCCCCTTCCCCATTTTTTATATTCAAAGTGAGAATACCTAAAAAAGGGGTTTGGATCCTACCTCATAAAGTATGTAAAATTTTAGTAGAAAATATTTTTTTTTGTAAATGTATCCATTAACAAGATACAGTCGATGCTCATTATAACGACCACACGGTATAAAGACCATCCCAATATAATGACCGGTGAGAAAACCCCCAACTGTATCCCAATATACTCTTTGTTCTACCTCTTATAGTGACCACTCGTTATAAAGACCGTTTTCTGTAGGACGGAGACGGTCGTTATATCGAGCGTCGACTGTATCTACTTACATTTAAATGTGTATGACAGAAAATTATAAAGCGGAATACAAAACAATTGTGTCTGTGAAATTCATTCAAAGCTGTTTGGCATATTTTTTGTTTTTACATATATATTAGTGTTGAGTAAACATAATAGAGTCGATTGAGATCAATTTTGGTAAAATAAAAAAATATATATAGGTTGAAAAAAATTGAAACACGCCACAACATACAGTGGTATCTGCTGCTGAGCTCAAAATGAGAAAAACCTTTTTAAAGTTTTATGCCTCCATGCATTTCATTTGGATTACACTTTTTCAGAAATTTTATTTTAATAATTCCCGTTCAAAAATGACCATAAGACAATGTATCTAGGTGATATTTATTGAATTATCCTTTGACAATAGTTTAATATTGATAAAAAATGCAAATAAGATATCTGTGCTTAACTCTCTAGCATAGAACTTATATTCTTTTTTAAGTTGAAGCTGTATTTGTTATAGTATTAAATTTTTTTTTTCTAATCTCAGTTTTTCCGGCATATCTGAAAGGACCAGGTAAGGGTTGTTGAAAATTTGGTGACACTTAAATTTTGCAGCACGCCAACTAATGTCGAGTAATACGTTATGCAAATAGGTTTTTTAACGTTATTTCGAAAATGTTTCGAACCCTGCCACTGTTGCTTAAAGGTGACAAAGTATCCACACTTTCATCCCAAGCATGTATAATTCAGATGCATGTATAATGTTTGGTTAATGATATTTCACCATTAATTTTTTTTCTTTAATCTCTTTAGAATTCTCTGCCTCCTTCCTGTACAGTGCCTGCAGATGACAGTCATGATTGCATTCCATTGGCGACTTCTATATGGTAGCACCGAGTAGTATCACGATTTCTGTTACTTGCTTACACATTTTGAGTGTAAAACTTGAAAGATAGTGCCTATACTTGACTCAGAGTGAACCAAAGTAACATGTGCATGAGACTTACTGCTCAAATGTTTTTAATGGCCTGAATAAGTACAGTGGTTACGCATTTCTTGGTATTCATCCTCCCCGAATAACTTCATGGTTAAAAAATTACCATTTGAGGTTGCAGTTTCAAATCAAAAGTTTTTTCCCCATTGAATTAAATCTACAACGTCTTGGAGTTTCATTTTTAAAAGCTATATAACTGATAAAACCACCATAGAATTGTGTAGTGGAGAATTTTTAATGAAAAGTTTAAAGGAAGTAAAAGACGTAAAATTTGTATAAAGCAATACATTAGTTGTTTTTATTTAAACTGGTTTCAGTGTTCAGTTGTCTGTTATATATTTTAATGTCATTGAATTGTTGTGTTTCTTGCTTTCATTTAAAATAAAACATGGTTGGCAACCCCCCTCAAACAAAAGCCTATGGCCTCAAAAGAAAGAAGCCTAAAAACTTGCTATGGGGGGGGGGGGGGGGGTAAAAATATGTGATTTTTTTGGCTTTATTAAAGAGAAAAGTGGATTTTTTTCATGTGAAAAAGGCAAAAAGAATTTTATTCAGAAAAAAAATATGATTGTTGGAAAAAGGTTTTAAAATATTCAACATTAATGATATTTTTTTACTATAAATGTAATGCTCAATTCAGCCTTACTCTTCAAAAAATTTCTGTGTTTAGTTCCAAGTTGTTTTTACATGATGAAAATATCAAAACACATACATCAGGTTACAATTGTAATATTTACACAATATTTTTTTATGTTAATTGTATGATGTGTGGTACAAATAAGTTATAGGTTTAAATTGGGCAAAATAATTTACTTTAATTTCTTTCATTTAAAAATTCTTCATAATTTGAAAAAACCAAAAGTATGCAAAATTATGAGATTTTTTTCAAATAGAAATTTTTGAAAAACCCCATTGTGTCTAATTGAATTTGGTTCAGTCTGCCTGTCCCTGAAATGAAATAGTAGAACAATTGTATATATTAATTTTAGTTCTAAATTGTATGTTTTATGGGATATCTTTACTAATTTCCTGTGAAGTTGTTAAATTTAAATCATCGAACTAATCTTAACTTTATTGACGTGTGTTACTTTGAAAAATTTGTTTTTTCTAAAGTTTTTAACTTGTTCTTCATGTTGTTGAGTGTCTACAATACAGCTGAAAGGATCTTTTGTGCAACTGCTGTGCAATTATTTTATCTGTAATAAAATTCCACAATTTCTTATATCATAGTTCCTAACAAGATTTATGTGTCTGTATACTTGCTCTATATCTTTTTGTAAGCAACCAGGATGCTATTTTTTTAAATATTAGTTTTTATTAAAATTGCTTTTTTTTATTGATTAAATACTTCTAAAAACTATAAGGGTTGAGTGAAAAAAAAGAAAGAAAAAAGGAAACGTATCTTTTCAAAATTTCAAATAATGCAGTTCATAAAATTTCGAAAAGTATTCCCCCACGTGTAGACATATTTGTAAAAAAAAATTAAAAATATGCCATGAAATTAATGTGTGCTCATTAATTTTTTTAAAATTACTTTTTTAATTATTAAAATTGTTTGAATTAATCTTTTTTATACAGTAACCCCTCGTTATATCGCGCTTTTCGGGGGACAAGAAAAAAGCGCGATATGACCGAGGTCATTAAAAACAGTTTTCTATCCAGCATGCAAGTAAATTATACGTGCACATACTTAAAAATTCATTTATTCGAACATTAGATTTTTTTTCAGTCAAAAGTAACAAAAAAATATAACTAACCGCAGTTGCTGTTACAGTGTGCAGGTCTTAAAAAATATGCATACAGACATAAAATTAACCTATTGTTTTGGTGAAATAAGAATCCAAAGTTGTTTGCCGGGATTTATCCTTCAACACTTGTCTCCCACTTACCAGATGCGTTTCACTCATTGTATCAATACAAAAGAAGTGTCCAGTAATTTCCAAACTGTCTCTGCAGTATGCAAGTTTGGGTGACAGGAATTTGCTGCTTCTTTTCAGCCAGAAGAACCTTCGTTTTGTTAATTGATGACAAAATAAATGAGAAAGAAACCTTTTCTGAGCACCTTACATATTTTCTTAAAAATGGTTTCGAGCTAAAAGTTTTTTTTTTCTCTGGGAGACAAAAGAAAAGAGCGATACATCCGAATGAGCGATATGTAGCGAGGCGTGATATAACGAGGGGCTACTGTATTTAAATACCATTTTTATTTTTGATGCATACTGTGACTTTGCAACTGCAGCTTTTTATTTTGCAGATCATAATTTAGTTTGTTCTCAAATCTAGAGCAAATATTTTCTTTTAGGCAATGTAAAGAAATTTTTTTCTCCTTATTATAGCAACAGTGTCCTCTGTTTTTATTTCTGGAAAATTATTGCTAATATATATATATATATATATATATATATATATATATATATATATATATGAAAAAAATTGTTTTAAATTATGCAGTTTATTGTTATTTATGTCTTAAAATATTGAGAAAAATAATTTCTGTTGTAAACGTATCAAATGTTTTATAATTTGCAATAGAGCCTTATTAATTTGCTTCAGTTTGAACATTTTTTAATTTAATACTACATATACTAAACTAACGTGATTTATGATTTGAGACATTTTAATCAACGATATTTATAAAAATTATTTTAAAAGAAAGTTAAAATGCAATTGATATTTCTGGTTTCAGTATTAGATATGTTTTTAAAATTAACTATCAACAGAAAACTTTATGTTTAAGGAAAATGTAATCTTACGTGAGTTTAATTTTTGAATTTGGTTGTAAAATTCTTCAGAACTTTTTTTTGTTTTTTCCCTTTATTCAATGAAAATAAAAAAGGTTACGGATGAAACAATTGAAATGCATGAATGTGCTAGAGTAAATATTTGCTTTTGCATTCTTACCTTGCTTAAATTAAAAAGTAGTATATTTCAAAATACACAACTATTATTAAACATAAATGTTTTAGAAAAAAATTGTGTATGGAGCTTTTGCAGCAACTTAACCCTTAAAAGCATCATGTTGGTGTTTGAGAACGCATGCATTTCAACTCTCTAAATCTTTATGATATCATAATAAAGCAAAATCAAAAAATAATCTCTATGTAAAAGGTAAAAATAAAAAGTTATGCATTTAAGGGTTAACTAGTTGTACCCTTTTTAAACTCATGGACAATATTTTGGAATTTGCTGTTTAATGCTTTATTCTAGTATGCAAAGTATACTATATTTTTATAAAATTCAACTGAAATATTTGTAGTCGTTAAGGACAGTGTTAAGTTAAATTTTAATTATTGTTTACTCTGTCCCTGATTTGAAATCCATAGTCCTTTCCGTCACAGGCCCAGGAAGCGGTATAAAGCTAACCCACGTGCAAAAAAAAATTATTTTTTTACAAAACTCAAAATAGTCAACAATGTTGAAAGGCAAAAATTTTCAAAAACAAATTTATTTCAAAAACAATTTTGTTAAAACACAAATTTTCAAAAACAAAAACACATGTTCCGGAATTGTATCGAATTTTTTAATGCTAAAAAACCTTACGTCATTTTTTTGCACCCATAAGCTCACATCTTTTATCCTGAAAAAGGGGTTCCTTGTAACCTCAATAGAAGTGTTTCTATGTTTTTTGAAAATTTATTTATTTTATTTTTTATCAAAGCACATGAATCGAAGTTACCTTAAATCACTGAATGTTGCTTTGGCAAAAGAAGAAAAAAAGAAAAAATCAATAATTTCTTTAATCTATGTTGCTCAATAATAATTAGTTCAGTATCTAGTCTAACCTTGAATTTACTTGTAATTTTTAGAAATATGCTTTATTTTACTTAATATCACTGTTTTTATTGTAAACTTGTTTTTTTTTTTTATTATTATTATTTGTTATTTTCAACTCAAAATATTGATTTTTGGATTATGCTTGACTAGCTGATTAGTTAAGCTCAGAATATTGGGAGACCATTTTATTAACCAAAAGTAAATCATGTTGTATAGTAATATGTGGTGATTCTTTTTATTTATTTTTTTCTTTTTTCTTTTCTAGCAGCATATTTTTACAAATTAGAGTGTGTGAAGTGTAATGTTTTTGAAAAAAAAAAAAAAAATAGAATGAGTTTACAAACTTCTTAGCAATAAAAGAGCAAACACTTCCTTTCAGTTATTGACTTTATCAATTCACTTAATAATTGCTTAGATAAAAATCTAATGGTTTAAGAAGTTTTTATTACATGGTAGTAACAATGATTGAAAAAAATTAATTTTAATGATAATCAATTAATGTTAATTGTTTATGTACACAAAAAATGTTTGCACTATTTATTAGCCCATCCCGGACAAAAATAAATAAATCTGGTTGCACTGTAATATAAAATGGATAATGTTGAATTATCATTTGAAAAAACATAAAATGTATGTTTACTATCTATGTATTTCATTGCATTGCAACAGATTGATTGAAAGTATAAAAGAAGATTTCATTTCTTTAATATCATAACACATTTTAAAACTTCAAAGGCAATAATTGTTTCATATAGTTTTAATTGTTCCTTAGGCATATTTATGTATAAAGCCTTATAGGATTGTGTGAGTTTTGTACATATTTTAGTCAAAATGAAAAAAACAAACTGGATATTGTTGAATGAAAGAAACTTGTACTAAATGTATTCTGCCTAATATGCATAGACAATAAAATTAATTTAAAAATTGGTGTTGTACTTTATGTGATCATTTTATGTGTTATAAATGATAAATATTGGGTTGACCAGAAAATAATGTTTATTTCAAACAAATGAATTGTTAAAAATTTTTATTTTAAATCAATGATGTAATTATCCTAGTTATCGAGGGATTCTTGACATATAGTTGTAAATTTTAAATCCCGGAATTTTTTTTTTTTTTTTTAATAATATTTGGAGCAAAATATTTTGAAATGGCATCTTGGATATCAAGATTTTTTCGCTCTTATAGATCGCGATAAATGGAAACTTAATGGTGCAATGTCAGGTGAATATTATGGGTGAAACAGTCGGATTTCTCTTTCTTCCGATCACTAAAACACTTTCTATCACACAAAAACTTTAACATTCGGCTTGTATCCAAGACGCCGTTTCAAGATACAAGGGCGTAGCCAGGACTCACGTTAGGAGGGTGCAAGCAGTGGCACCCCAATAGGAGGTCACTGTGACCTCCCAAAAAGTTATTATCCGATAAAAATTGCCTGATGAAATTTGAAAACAGTGAGACAGTATTGCAAGGCCAAACTTCTTTGTTTTATTTATTTATTTTTATTTTTTTTTCTTTAATTAATTAATTTATTTATTTTCGTGATGCCTCATGTCTCTTTTGGTAGACATAGATAAATATGCATTCTTATATTTCATTTCTTTATTTTTTAATCATTCGGTAAATTAAAAATTTTCTCCTCAAAAACAGGCAAGCTTACTATCATTTTCTGAAAAGTAATCAATACTCGATATAATAACGCAGTTTATATAAAGTTCCCAAAAATTAGCATAAAAGCTAAATTTTTCAATAAAAAGTGAAAGAAAAAAGCAAGAAAGAAAGAAAAAAAAGTGCTTGAAATTCTATTTGCACAAAAAAAGGGAAGAAATTATGAACTCAAAGAAACTATACTTTATTCAGTCATGCACACCTTAAACCAATGGATGGTATAAAATCTTTCTAAAAGAACAAAACAGTAATGAAAAGCATGAAAGGGGACAAAATCGTTTGTCAAAAAAATAAATAAAATGGAAGGTCACAGTGACCTCCCATTGGCTCTGATCTAGGTTGGTGCAGTTGCACCCCCCTGCAACCCCCTAGCTACGCCCTTGTCAAGATATTTTGTTCCAAAAATTGATTTTTTAAATCTATCTGGGATTTAAAAGTTATTAATGGATGGCAATAGACCCTTGATAACGAGGATAATTACATCGTTGATTCTAGATAGAAAAACTTGTAACACTTAATTTGTTTGAAAAAAAAATGACATTACTTTCCAGTCTCCCTAATATTCAAAATCAGTTTATTTTCCCCAATGGGAAAATTAACTTCAGTTCATACATTCCATCCTTAAAAATGTAATTATATTTTTGCTGTCATAGTGTATCAAAGTATTCAAATTATCTTGTCCTATCATGTAAAAAACAAAAATGTTAGCGTTTTTATTATTTCCTTGTTTTTTTTTTATTGTATTCTCTACTTAATTAACCTTTTGAGTGATGAATTTCAATAAATCTTGATTCCTCTATTCACAGGAAGAAGAAATCCCATTTCATATACAGTAGAACCTGTTTATCTCGAACCCGCTTATCTCGAAAACCCCTCTATGTCGAAATTTTTCAATTTCCCTGCTGTTACAGCATAAATTTAATGTTTTTTCTCCTATTTATCTCGAATGGTTTTTCCCGAAAACCTCTATACCTCGAATTTCGACGATTCTCATTTTTGAATTTCATCTCCAGCCACCTTTATCGATGGTTTAACTCGGAGATAAAAATCATCTTCTGCACAATCATTCCAAGACTATATTCGTACTTAAAGGTATGCATTAACTTGCTACCAATACAGTCGTCACAATTAGTAAAACGTGGACTCACAACATGTCGTATAAGGTAAAATATTCAACAATATCAATGCAAAACAAGCTATTTTGCCGTGGGCAGGTAAACGGCAGTATCTGCAAAAATGAGTTTTCGCGATATTTGAAGAAACGCGTTTTTGATTTCCCGCAAACATCTATGAAACATTGAACTTCGAACATAGGCGATACTATATGTTTTTACCGATATATTTTTTGGTAATCGATTGAATTTTGATTTTGCAAGCGCAGAGAGAGGTAAAGCAGATACTGCCGTTTACCTGGCTTTTTCCCTCTAATTGTCATGCGGAATTGAATGGCAGTCGGCAGTAACTGCACATTGCTACTAAATATCCAGTATTTATATTGTAACGAGTCCGTTGCACCTTCAACTTTCTTCAAATGAGCATTCCAATCTTGAGGAAGTAACTATAAATTTATTTACAAGTATTTACACTATTTACAATAAGAGCAGAAAACAATTGCTAAACATCAGCAATTAGGCAACAAACAGTACACTGTACTCTCAACAGTAACTCAGCACCACGTATCTAACGTGAACAGTAATTAAGCAATTACAAAAGCAAAACAACCATCCGCCCAAGCGAACGAAAACGAGCATCTCAGAAAACCCATCTGAGAAAAACTAACTGACTTGTGTTCAAGGCCAGCTATTTATACACGGAAAGAAATGTCCACAATATTCGAGAAAAACCTGGAATATTTTGTTTCATTCCTATCATTACGTAATCCATTCACAAATTCTAGCGATAAGAAAAAAAACCACGCGAAAATGTCTTCACGCTTATTAAAGTTAGGGCAAGTGTAAAAACTACAAAGTGTTACAGGGCCGGTATACTAGTGATAAAGGTGATATCTTCAGATACTTTTGCAACATGACGTCAGATAAAACCAAAACTAATGAAAATGATGCAAGGCAGGAAAAACAACAACTATTTACAAGATTTGTAACATTGCCCCCTTCCCAAGGACTGCACGTCCCGGGCAGTACAATCCCCAGAAAGGAAGCAAGGGAAAACTTACAGATACACACATTACATGATGACCAATCATAAACATGATAAACAATAACAATGAGAACATGAAAGAAATAATAACATTAATAAAGTAATATTACAAACAATTAAAGGCAAAAGTTATTTACAAAATTTACAAACAAATTACCATGGTAGCTTTAGATTTATTTTACGAACTATGGCCATAGTATGGGGCTAGCCGATCATAATGTACAACCCTAGGTTTTGAATGTGATGACTTCTGGATCCTCACTACGACGTCGTTCAGCCGGTGAAGGACTGTGTAGGGTCCATCCCAATGCGACTGCAATTTGGGTGACAGACCTTTACGTCGGATGGGATTCCATAGCCATACCTTGTCACCTTCTTGAAAGTCATGGCCAGTGGACCTTGTGTCGTATCGGGTCTTCATTTTCTCCGTCGCGATGTTGATTCGCTCCCGTGCGAAGTGATGAACGTCCTCCAACCGGGCCTGGAGATCCTGGACGTACTCCTCAGGCGATGAAGGCGCATCTGGAGGGAGACCGAAGACGAGATCACAAGGCAGCCGAAGCTCTCGGCCGAAGAGCATCCGTGATGGGGAATATCCGGTGGTCTCGTGGACAGCACTGCGGTAGGCCAGCAGGAACAGAGGAAGTTTCTTGTCCCAATCCTGTTGATTTTTGGAGACCATAAGCGAGAGATTATTAAGGATTGTCCTGTTGAATCTCTCCACCATGCCGTCCGATTGTGGGTGTAGTGGTGTCGTTCGAGTTTTCTCAATTTTGAGGATATCACATAGGCCCTTAAACACAGCAGAGATGAAGTTTCTTCCCTGATCGGAATGGATCTGCAAAGGTGTCCCATATCTCGAGATCCAATGCTGGACTAGAGTCTCTGCTACAGTGGTAGCTTCTTGATCCGGAATGGAATATGCTTCGGGCCATTTGGTGAAATAGTCAATGGAAACGAGGATGTATTTGTTCCCACCAGTAGTTTTCGGTAGAGGACCAAGAATGTCGATCCCGATTCGTTCGAACGGAGCTCCTACGTTGTAAAGATGTAGCTTCCCGCGGCTTCTTCTCTTCGGTCCTTTACGGGCAGCACAGGCGTCACAAGAATGACACCACTTCTCCACGTCATCCTTCACCTTGCTCCAGAAGAAGCGCTCTCGAACCTTGTGGAGGGTTTTCAGGATACCAAAGTGTCCTCCCGTCGGACTACTGTGCAGTTCCTTTAGAACGTCTGAAATTCTTGATCTGGGAAGGAGTAACTGCCATTTGAATGCTTTACCATCGTCAGATTCCCATTTCCGATACAGGACGCCATTTCGCAACTGGAGAGATTTCCATAGAGCCCAGTATCTTTTCGTTGCAGGACTGTAGATAGAAATGTCTTGCCAACTAGGTCGCCGACTGTCTTTTTCCATTAACTCTATGATAGGCTTTAGGTCTGGGTCTTCAAGCTGATCTTTTCTAACTTGGTCGTCACTCCATGGATCGGGATCTGAAGATGTTGATGTAGCAGTAACTTGGCAGGCAGTAGGGATTGTCGTCCCGTACTGTTTCTCTATTCGGGAGCAATAATGGCAGCTCTCGGAACAAGGTCTTCTTGACAATGCGTCAGCATTACCGTGTGACAAACCTTTTCGGTGCTTAATCTCGATGTCATATTCCTGGAGCCGCTGTATCCACCTGGCTACCTGGCCCTCTGGATTCTTGAAATTCAAAAGCCAAGTTAAAGAGGCATGATCGGTCCGGAGCAGGAATTTACGGCCGTAGAGGTAATGATGGAAATGTTCTACAGCTTTAACTATGGCGAGCAATTCCTTTCTCGTGACACAATAATTTCGCTCCGACTTGGATAAGCATTTGCTCCAGTAGGCGATGACATGTTCGTTACCGTCTATTTCTTGAGATAAAACAGCTCCAACGCTCTCGTGGCTCGCATCAGTGTCAAGTATGAAAGATTTTTCAGGCTGAGGATAAGAGAGAATAGGCGTTGATGTTAAAGCCTCCTTCAGCTGTAGAAATGCATCCTCGCATTCTTTGGACCATTCAAATTTTTGTTTGCTCTCCGTCAGCTTATGCAAAGGTCGTGCAATATTGGAAAAACCCTTCACAAATTTCCTGTAGTACGTGCAGAGCCCCAGGAAACTTCGCAGCTGATGGACATTTTCGGGGCGGCTCCAATTCTTGACTGCTGATACCTTATCTGGATCTGTTCGTACACCTTCGGAAGAGATAATGTGACCAAGGTAGTTCACCTCACGGCGGAACAAATTACATTTGGACGGACTTAACTTCAGGTTGGCTTCCTTAAGCTTTTGCAGCACCTTCCTAAGATTATCCAAATGTTCCTTAAAACTGCGTCCTATGATGATGATGTCGTCCAAGTAGACAAGACAGGATTCATAAGAGAGTCCTCTTAACACTGATTCCATAAGACGCTCGAACGTGGCTGGTGCATTGCAGAGGCCGAAGGGCATCACTTTAAACTGCCACAAGCCTTGTCCGGTTGTAAACGCCGTCTTCTCTCGGTCGTCGGGGTGTATCTCCACCTGCCAGTAGCCGCTCTTTAAATCCAGGGTCGAAAACCACTTGTGTCCGGAAAGGGTGTCCAGAGTGTCATCGATCCGTGGAAGAGGGTAGCTGTCCTTCTTGGTGATGTCATTCAGGCGTCGGTAATCAACACAAAATCTGGTGGAGCCGTCTTTCTGTCGGACCAAGACGATAGGGGATGCCCAAGGACTGGATGAGGGTTCGATGACGTCATTCTCCTGCATCTCTTTCAACAGGATCTCAACCTCTTCCTTCTTGGCGAACGGTAGTCGTCTTGGATGCTGCTTGATAGGGGCATGATCTCCAGTGTCGATCCTATGCTGCGCTAAACTCGTGCGACCAACATCTTCGGGTGTAGATGAAAACACCTGCTTGAAGTTGTCCACCAATTTTTCCGCAGCGTATCTTTGATCCTTCGATAATGGTGCACTCCCAATTAAGGGGTCTGCCTACGTTCGGAGTACTTTTTTTGAAATAACTCAAATATTGACTCACTGCATATTTTTTTTCAACTAGGGAGTGATTAAAAATAGGAAACTGAAAGAAAAATTATTTTTTTCTGATAAAATTTTTAGAAATTGGGGAATTTGAGCAAAAAATAAGCTAATTTTACTGTTTATGCCAAACTTTGTACACTCGTTTAAATTCAATGTATCGAAAAATCCTTTCTAGTGTAAGTTACTACGTTACTTATTTGTGTTGTGAACTAAAAGTTACACAATAGTCCAAAAATTAAAAGAAATATGCCAAATTTATTAAAGCTCGCCGATCTTCCACCGTAAAACCCTCAATATTTCCCGGATAAAGGTCTGTAATTTTTTTAATTACTGACATAGAGCTTAGATTATAGTTCGAAACATAGCTATAAGTGTGATAAACATTGTCTGAAAAAATCAGGTCTCTAGGTATAAGACTTCTCAAGTTATGAGATTTGACGTGAATGAAAATCTCGAAAAAAGTAGTTTCTCATAAAACGCATTTGAATATTTCTCGTAAATTGGTATTAAAGTTTTTGAAAATTTTTGAGGAAAACATTTTCTATGGTGTTTTCTTACACTTTCTTTGATTATACTTGTCAATATGTTTCCTTTTTTTACAGCTTTAATTTTTTCCGGGTCTTTTGTATTTTTGGGGTCTTTAAGGTCAACTTCCGGTTCTTACGATGTCACTTCCGGTGCACTTAATTAGCTATAACTTCGCTGCTAATTACCGTAGAAACAAAATTGAAGCCTTTTTAGAGTCCTAAAAATCTATTACGTAAGAAAATACAATAAAATAAAAAACAATTTTTTCTGCAAAAATGGCCATTTTAAAGCAGGCAGACCCCTTAATTTCGAAGTCAAGGACTCGGAAGACACAGTCTCGGAGGAATCAATTCTTCTGATGATGCAGTTTACGGGAGTACAAGTTGCCAACACTTCTCCTTTCTTGATATTCCTCGGTCTTTCACTTACATTGGCGACTCTCACAGGAACTGCATTCCTTGAAAGGTCTACAAGCGTAGATGCCACTAGTACTCCTTTTGGGCTATTACTCTGGTTAGGATATTCAATTAGGCCGAATTTAAAGCTGTTGTTTTCCTTGATGGAGCCAGGTATTAGTATTTCTGATCTTGGGGGAATCAATAAATCTGTTTGGGCTATTATTTGATGAGCGGATTTTAAGTTATTTTCAGCGTTGAAAATTGCTATGTCTTCCCTCATCGAGTGCAGCTCATTATTTTTAAAGTCGATAGAAAAATCAAATGTTTTCAAAAAGTCCAGTCCGAGAATGAAGGGATCTGTAATGTCAGCGACAAATGCCGTGTGATGGTAAGTGGCGCTTCCGAACATTATTTCTAAGTTCACTTTTCCTTCAATCTCGATTTTGTCACCTGTCACAGTTTGAAGAGTAACGCAGGGCGGCGTCCATAAGATCTTGAGTCCAAATTGACGAGCCACATCAGTCTTAATAATGGTAACGTTGGCTCCTGTGTCCACAATCATTTCGCAGGGAAACCCATTCACATAAGCGTAAATGAATAGTCCGTTGCAGCCGCCACTTCTTGGGGAAATCTGAAAAACTTTGGGAGACTTCTTCTTTTCTTGGCGAGCTTCGCAGTTCTTTCGTACGTGGCCCTCACCGCCACATTTCCAGCACTTCAGTGGTTGTCCACTTTGGTCTTTGCGAGTCTTCTTCAGGGTCCCCAAGATCTCTTTGATTTGTCGCTCAACTTCCGAGAGACGAGTTGAGTTTGAATCCTGGACACTTACTTCCACGCCCCTGATTGAGTGGCGATCCTTACGGGATGTTTGCTGTGCAGCCTCGAACTTCATTGCGTAGACCAGACCGGATTTAAGATCTTTGATGTCCGCCATCCGGAGAGCCGTCTGAAGTTCTGGATTTCGCACTCCATCTATGAAGTAGTTCAGGGCCAGGCTATCGCGAACACTCGAAGGACAGTCCGAGAAGGCGAGATGGGAAAGCCTCTCAACGTCTGCTGCAAAAACTTGAAAAGTCTCTCCAGCCCTCTGGAGTCGGGATTTGAGCTGAAGTTGGCTGAATTCTTTTTGGCAGGATTCGCCAAAGCGAAGCTCCAAGGCCGATGATAAGGCTTCGAAGTCATGGTGCTTGTCCTCTGGGAAGGTCTGTAGTATATCAGCTGCATCCCCTCTCAGCGAGGCTGCAAGTTGACAGGCTTTCGTGGAAGAGTCCCAGGAGTTTGCTTCTGCAACGATGAGGAACTGCTTCTTGTAAATATTCCACGAGGTCTTCCCGTCAAACGTAGCCAGTTTGATGGATGGACGAGAAGTTCCAGCTGCAGCTACACAGTCACTTGAGTTGTTGGAGGATGCTGATAACTTCGATTCAAGTTCTTTAATTTTCTTTTCAACATTGTTTTCTACTGTGGTGATTCGATTCTCAACGCTGTCAACTTTCTCTTCCAGAGCCTCCACTTTATTTTCCACATTGGTAAATTTACTTTCCACCAAACTCTTCATTGACGTTAAATCGCTTTTAATTTCTTCAGCTAGATCATTTTTCAATTGTTCTTGATTAGTTGCCAGATCAATTTTTAATTGTTCTTGATTAGTAGCGAGCTCATTCTTTAATTGTTCCTGATTAGTAGCCAGAGTCGCCATATCATTCTTTATTTGCTCTTGATTCGCAGCCATGCTCGCAGTCATGTCACTTTTAACAGCGTTGATCGCATCAAGGAGTTTTTGCAGTTGTTCCTCCATTGCTCGAGTAATCACCATAAAATTCTGAAGTCAAAAAGTCCTCAGGAAGAAAAGTCCAAGTTCACAGAAAGTTCCAAGAAAGTCCTTGAAGATGCCCCACGTTGGGCGCCAAAATTGTAACGAGTCCGTTGCACCTTCAACTTTCTTCAAATGAGCATTCCAATCTTGAGGAAGTAACTATAAATTTATTTACAAGTATTTACACTATTTACAATAAGAGCAGAAAACAATTGCTAAACATCAGCAATTAGGCAACAAACAGTACACTGTACTCTCAACAGTAACTCAGCACCACGTATCTAACGTGAACAGTAATTAAGCAATTACAAAAGCAAAACAACCATCCGCCCAAGCGAACGAAAACGAGCATCTCAGAAAACCCATCTGAGAAAAACTAACTGACTTGTGTTCAAGGCCAGCTATTTATACACGGAAAGAAATGTCCACAATATTCGAGAAAAACCTGGAATATTTTGTTTCATTCCTATCATTACGTAATCCATTCACAAATTCTAGCGATAAGAAAAAAAACCACGCGAAAATGTCTTCACGCTTATTAAAGTTAGGGCAAGTGTAAAAACTACAAAGTGTTACAGGGCCGGTATACTAGTGATAAAGGTGATATCTTCAGATACTTTTGCAACATGACGTCAGATAAAACCAAAACTAATGAAAATGATGCAAGGCAGGAAAAACAACAACTATTTACAAGATTTGTAACAATATATTCGACAACATGCGGAGTAGATATGTTATTACGAAATATATTATTGCATTGTGAATGATATATTTCATTTAAAAATATACATACATGCTGTGTATCCACTTGATATCGATTTAATATAAACGAACGCGAAGTATAATTAAAAAATATAATGAAACTGTATTGTATTATGCAAAATATGATGCAAAACTTGATGATTCTTCAGCCATTTTTACTTTCTTTTACTTAGTAAAGGGAGTATTGTGATCACAAAGAAAATTTCACTCACAATCCGGTATAAATTTTGATTTTGCTCACCCCCGAATGAATGTTGAGTAGTTTTTTCGACCAACGTGCATATGTACCTACTAACATATAAACAGACGAAATATCCTTTTCGACCATGCCCCAGTTAATTACGACGAGTTTTCTCGTGACGTCTGTATGTACGTATGTATGTTTGTATGTATGTGTGTATGTATGTCGCATAACTCAAAAACTTTTTGCCGTAGAAGCTTCTAGTTTGGTATGTAGGCTCTGAGGGTGGTCTAGTTGTACACTACCCTTTGTGGTTGCATTCGAATGTTCCCAAGGGGGTCCTTTACCCCTTTGTGGGGTAAATCAATGTCAATTTCAATGCAGATTGAGTGATATGATTTGATGCAACCACTTGGCGATATATCGCCAAACTTTTGGTCGCCAAGTGTTTGCCGCCAATTTGGCGAAAAATTATTTTTTTAAATTTGGATTCAATTATTCGCTATTGGGTACAATTTGGGGGAAAATTCACTGAATCATGTTAACATCGGCGATATTTAGAAAATTAATTATTGTAAAACACTATTTTGCATTGATTCGTGACAAACTGGGGGTGTAAATGTTTGAATTGTATCTTGCTTACTCTAATGCACTATTTTAACACTTGAGGCATTTATTATGGAATTTAAACGTAAAAGGAAGTAGTGTGGCGTGCACACCAGATGTTTTAAAATTACTACAAATCAGTTAATGCTTTGTACTTTGCATCAAAACAAGAAATCACTTTGAGAAAAAGAGAGCTTGAAATGCTTGTTGTGCTTACGATTTTTTTTTTCATAGTACTATTACTAGTAAGGATTACCTTTCCTTTTCCGTGTTCACCGTGTCTTTTCGAAAACAATTAAATGTACTTAGGCAGGGATTCAAGTGAAACAGGCCATCGCAAATTACAATCGCTACTGGAAATGAATTACATTAGAACATTTCTTGATAAAAACATCGTGACGTCAGCGTGACGTTTGCCTATGAAAAACGAGCTAGATAAAACGTCACAGTCTACTTGGCGAATAAGAGGAGATCGCTGAGTGCTTGTTAGCTCTTATTGGCTCCACCCATAGTGACGTCATGCCAATTTAAGTTGATGATAATGTAATTCACTTCCAGTAGCGATTGCAATTCGAAGCGATCGCAGTGCTGTTTCACTTGAATCCCTGCCTTAGATTTAAAATGCTTTCTGACCAGTGAAGTTCGTTTCAATATGAGATTGGCGATCAGGGTCGGGGATTGTTTAAATTTTTTATTTAATCTTATTTGCTGTGTAGATGAATGTGTTTCCGCATGGTTGCCTGTAGAAATATGACCGCATGTAGTGTGAACTCGCTCCGCCGCGCCTTTTTGGATTTTAAATGTTTTTTTTTTTCAATTTTTATTTTATATCTAAAAAACTACTTACTTGAGAGAAATGTCTTCAGTTATAAATATGAGAATACAAATTACCCTCAAGTAGAAGTTTTTAATTTTATAGCAACAGTCGAAAGTTCTTCAGTTTTGAGTTTCAAAGTTCTTCAGTTTTGAGCTGGTGTCCGAGCTAAGAAAAATTACTTGTAAGCCTTTTGCAGACTCTCAAATTCAAAAACTTCAAATTTAAGTATCTCCGCGCTTCTTACAATTGCATAAAAACGGAAACACCATTTTAAAGGGCATTTTATGCTCTTTAATTAAGCAGAGGAAGATTTTATTCTCAAATAAGAAATTTTTAACATGCGAAACATATGCTGAAAAAAGCATCTAAACCCCAAGATGGCTTCTTGAGTTTCTCCCCCCCCCCATTATTGTGCCATATTTGGGTATACAACCTGGCAAAAACAGGCTCCTCTAACCATAATTGTGTGTAAAACTTGTGTTTTGTTCAAAAAGACAGATAGGTATAGAAGTTTGCAAATGATATCTTAAAGTAAACTTCGACTCTTCTAAAAGAAGGGAGGAACAACATCCATATAAAAACGGAATTTTGAGGATAAGATTCTAGCTTAAAATATTTTGTAAATATTTCGTGTTTAGAAAAGCTTTCACGCTTTTTATTTCCTTTTTGGCATAACTGATGCTAAATGTGTTAAATTTGATTGGGGGGAATTGTTTGAAAATTTGACAGTTTTTATTTAATGTTTTTAATTCTGTGTAAAGTGCGTAAATCTAACTAAAACATTTATGTACCGAAAAGGTTTTGTAGTCTTATTTCTTTTTTTAAATATATATGTATATAACCCATATAGTTTATGAGTTTTAGTAAATTCCCATAAAACAATGGTTTAAGTTTTATACTCTTAGGCATTGTTGACAAATGACAAACGTTACTTTACACGTAACAATGATTTTTCATTGTTACTACCCAACAAGTATTTTGTTTGAAAGATGATTTCGGCGCCATTTTGAGAAAAAATTTTGTGGTGCAAGCTTAAAAGTGACTTCGTTGCCGTACAACTGGATATTTTCACAGGTAATTTTCGACTTTTCTTAAAGGTTGGATTTTGAGGTAACTCTACTGATGTTTCTGAAATAGTTTAGTATATTTCACTGAAAAATCTGAAACAAAAGTCTATAACTTAAACTTTCAACTTTTAAAACCGTTACTAAGCATGTCTGAGAACAGTTTATCTCTTTTACTTCATAACAACGCTCTTTTGGCTTCCGAGGTTTTTTTTTCTCTCGACATCTACAAATAATTAAGCTCATTTTTTGTCGCCAAACTTGATAATTTATTCTATGACATCTTAATGAGGATTTTCGCTAAATTTGTGATAGCTTACTATCCACGGTTTAATTTCACACTTCTGTTTCATGATTTTCCTTTTCCCGAAATTAAATTTGGATGAATCCTAGTTTAAGGTCCGGCGATAAATTATTAAATCTGGCAACCATTAGATTTATGGTTTCTAATTTAGATTTATGGTTTTCTGGTAACCATTTATTAATTCTGCCCATAGTCTGAAAAAAATCGCCAAACCCGGACTCTAAATTAGGAATTTACCTTAAATTTATAAACCAGGTACTTATCCGTCAGCCGGGCCCAAGCGAAAAGTCAAAAACCGCCAATGTCTCCAAGCGAAGCGAATGACAAATCTGTCAACGAAACAAAAGTACGCTCAACTGTAAACAAATGTGGTTCCAAGAAATTTGGCGGAATTCTACATTATTTGGCGATTTTTTGCTTGCGCCCGGCTAATGGATTAGTACCATAAACCATTTTTGAAAGCAAAAACGAGATTCGAAGGATGAGACTTTTTTTCGAAAGGAAATTGCTTAAGTTGATCATGAGTTCAATTGCACAATGCATTTATATTTTCTTGCAAAACGACATTAAGTACTTTTGCATCGCTTAAATATATATTTCTGAAAACGCGCATGATCTCTTATAAATTAAAAATTAGTTTAGAAAGTGAACGTCTTTGTATCATTCCTCTCAGTAATTTTCGGTAATTAAATTTGGAAAGCTGCTAAACCCCTTTTTTTTTCTGTGCTAAAATTTATTTGGCACATTATTTTTTACTTTAATGGAATTTTTAGTCTTTTTTGAATGCTACGTTCTAACAAGAGCCCATTCAAAACAAAATTACGTATTGCATCTACAAATAAGTAGTTTCTATATAGCTTTGGCTAGACACGGCATTAATAAAAAAAATAATTAAATCATTGTCAAGATTAAAAATTGCGCCATTGTAGCGCTTTATTAAAGTATCTATAAAATACTTATTAAACTTATAGTTTATAGCTGACCCGGCCACGCATTGCTGTGGCTAAGGTATGGGTTAAACTATAATATTTCAACACAAACGAAAAACTTTATTACCGTTATAGAGATCAACTTTATATAAATATGAATTTGAGGTCAAAATATGAAAACAATCGAACAAAAATTTCTTAAGTTTGCTAGAAACAAAAAATCAACAAAAAATGTAGCATTTTAGTACTTAGAAATATTATATTCAAGCTTGTAACAATTGAGTTAATTAAAAATTTGCAAATTGCTATTGTAACATTTCATTTTTTAATGTAACTATTTTTTAATGATGTAGGTAGGGTAGATAATTAAACAATATTATTTGTTATTTTTTGAATTATAAGCATTTTTAATTTCAGTTTAACTCAACACTAATCGGTGCACAATATTCTTTGTTAATCTGTCTCTTGTAAACAAAAATAGATTGGACGGTTTTCCCACACGGGAGCAAGTGACCTATAGTTGCCCATGCGAAAAACATGGATTTTCTAAATCCAAACCGCAAATTGACATTGTTTGTCCTTGGGACTTATTAATGGACATGGCGAAAGCTAAACGAATGGGAAACTGTAGCCTTTTGAAGGGTATTGAAGATTCTGACGGTGTCATTGGGATACGTGGCAACAGAACTACTTCATATTTAAACTTGCCTGTCAAAATGATTGCCTCAATAATGTTCCCGGTGATTTTTTTGATAACTAAACGCGTACCATTGCATAATCTCGGTGGATTTAAATTACGTAGAAGAACTATGGGTGAACTTAGAAATTTATTTAAAAAACGGTTAAAAAACATTATACTTAGCTCCACTTAAACTTATACTTAAACTAATTTGTGAACACTAACTTATCCTCAATGTCTTGCGTTAGCTCTGAATTTAAGTTTTTCTTTTCTTTGTTTATATTGTTTTTTTTTTTATATATATCTGTATATTTTTTTTCTCTATTGTTTTTACTTTCTGTATATATGTTCTTATGAATTAAGATGAGTACTTTATTTCCCTATTCATTAATTTGCCCGAAATGTTGTCCCTTTTGAGTGATGGGAGCTCGTCAGGCTGTTTTTTTACAGCCTTTACTCCCTTTACTTAATCAGGGCTTTTTTGTTTATGATGTATATACTTGACGTTTGTTTTTTTAATTTTGTTCTTTTTTTTCTGTATTTGTGCTCCATTTATTGTTGAATTCGTCTTATGTTATGTCTATTTTTTGCTTATGGTTTGTATTGCCTTGATTGAAATAAATTGAAATTGAAAAATTGAAAAATTGAAATTGAAATTGAAAACCAATTTTTAACCGCAGATTATGTGGTGGCATTCCGGGTATGTTTTAAGAATTTTAGCCAAGAATACAGAAAAGCTGGTAGCTAAATAGATAATTTGCATTAAAAAATATATTGCGGTCCTAAATTAAGATAAAAACTATCCTATCATTTAAGTTGGACCAAACTGAAACTGCGTGTAAAATTTGGTTAAAATCGGTTCAGTATCTGAGGAGTCCATTGGCCACAAACACAGGGACACGTAATTTTTATATATTAAGATAAGAAAGATTATTGCAAGGGTCATTGCGCTTTTATACGGTCAAAATGTATTAAAAGTAGGACATTTTCACAAAAAAGTAGGACACTTTTACAAAAAGTAGGAAAAAGTAGGACAAGTATTTTAATGAAAAAATATGAACACTTCAAAATAAAAAAAAAATTATTCAAAAAACATCATCAAAATAGAATTGATCTTTACATACTTTTGCCTTGCCAGCACATGTCATACATGCAAAATAATTAGAAACAATATCGGACTGTCGATTCTAGAAGCTGCAAGTAAGATTTCCAGCTGTTGGTACATAAAGCTTTCTATTTTTTTAAAGCTATAGCCTTAGTTGTGTAAAATAATTAAAGTAGTTCTTTCCACTGACAAGTTTATTAATTTTAAATTCGGAATTCGCTTTTTAAAGTACTAATATATAGATTGAACGAAATAATTTTAAAATGCTAATGAAGAATAAAAATTCTAAGACATAATAACTTTCATGCAGAAAAGTAAAATATAACATGACAACATCTTGTACATAACAGTAAAATTTTCAGAGTACTGCATACATGTGTTTCAGCCTTTTTCAATGCAAAAAAGTGAGCTTTTATCGACGTCTTTTCATCTATAAGGTCATTGCATTGAAAAATGCAACCTTTATGAAGCAAAAACATGTGTATCCACAAATCTGCAAGGTATTGTACAGTGAAATGTTATTTTGAATTTCAGTAAAAAGTATGTTTAAGAAAAATCAATATTTTATCGTCAAATGATCAGTTTGCTTTCAGTTTCTTTGATTGACTTGCACACCAATAGTCCAACATAGTAGTCTTTCTCTTTTGAATTTCCTTCTGCTCATCCCTTATATTCTCCATATTTGAGTCACTTTCTTCCAATTTCTTGCATGCAGCTTCTAGCATAGTTTGTGCAATCCTTAATCCCTTCTGATCCTTCATTTTCATTGCACTTTTAATTTTTTCATTAGCATCAGAAACCAAAGATTTATAAGCTTTAACTTCTTCCTTCGCCTCTGCTTCTTGCTTATCTAACAATTTTTCCATCTTTATTGCTTTTTTCACTTCTAGCGATTTCTTCTCAAACAATATCTTTTTTGCGTTTCCCTTTTCCTTCTCTTGTTTCATCTTTTCCTTGGCATCTTCTTTTTTCTTCTGTTCAGCCTAAATTCTCTTTTCTTTCTCTAGTCGTAACAAACATGATTTATGAGCTCCCCATCCCATTCTTATGAAGTCTTTGGTAATTGGTACTTTGTGACAATGACAGTTATACTGTTTAAGGCCATCTTTAGTAGACTGCATACCGTTTATGGATGCTTCAGACAGACGGACTCTGTTATTAGTAAGATACTTTGATGTTTGCGAGAATCCCCGTTCAACATCTGCATTCCCATGAGGTAAAACAAGAACAGCTTTGACAAATCTTTCTAATTCGGGATATTTAGGGGTATCAAAATCATCTTTTAAAGTAAAGATCTTCACCCAATTATGATCAATTCTCCGTTCCAATTCTTCGTTTTCAAAGAAAAACTAGTCAACTTTCACTTCTTCACATTGAAGTATTTTCCATTCATCTACAATTGAGTCAATCTTGCAAGGGGGAGATAGTGTAACAGCATTTGCTAGATTTTTTATCGACTCGACTGTCCATGATTGAATCCTGTTTTTATGGCTTAAACATTTGCTCCTCTCTCAATATAACCTTTTCTAAAGGAAATTTCTTCAATAAATATCTTGCAAGAACATGGTAAAATCTTCTCATGGCATGGAGAAGTGTTTTCCTTGCGCTCGATTTT
Organism: Uloborus plumipes; assembly: GCA_038373865.1. Taxonomy (NCBI): domain Eukaryota; kingdom Metazoa; phylum Arthropoda; class Arachnida; order Araneae; family Uloboridae; genus Uloborus; species Uloborus plumipes. The sequence goes on along the minus strand of JAXGGA010000450.1, from coordinate 18,173 downwards.
ATTTTTTTCACTCTTTCTCTGGCTTGTACACCGATTTCAATTTCATCATAATTTAGTTCACTTTTTATGCAAGGGAACGCCATTAACTTAAGTTCATAAATAGATTTTTCTCTGATTACTTCTATCTTTACAAAACGGCCAAGCACAGTCTTTAGAAGAAGACACCACTGTTCATACAGAATATGAATTAGCGGCTCCTCAGATTGAAAAAGAGTATGAAACTTGTCAAATATTTTAATTACTGATAAAATAAAGTCCATTTTGGAAAGGGAAGATAGGAAGTTTTAAACAGCTTACGATTCTTTGATATCTGCTATTTTCTATTATTTTATTGTCCCTTTTAGGAAGTTCTTCAAAAAAACATTTTTTAAGAACTGGCCACTGACTCTTTACTCGTTCAATGGCTGGAGTCAATGTCAGCCACCTGCATTGAACATGTTTTAAAAATGTCAACTGATCTTCACCAAATTCACCTTGTAGTTTCTGGTATTTCTGAGTTCTGACAGGTGAAAGTTTAAAAAAATGATGCAAATCAACAACTAATTCGACGATATCATCTCCAAATTCCGAAAGAACTTTTTCAAATCCACGATGAACAACATGTAAACTGGGTGTACCCACATTTAAAAGAGCTGGGAGATTTTGATTTTTCTTTTCCTCACTCACTAGACAAAAAGCCGTTAGATGCATTCGGTCCATCACTGCTGAGAGTAATTAGATTCTTCAAGGGGAGATTACAACTATCTATTGCGTTCAATATGTTTTCAGATATATCTGGACCCTTAACTCTTCCTAAAAGATAAGAGTATAAATGATGCACACATACAGCACTTTTTCAGTCGACCAGTATCGTATCTTAAGATCCAGTTGCTTTTTTATTTGTTTGTTTGATAATTCATCATAAGCGATGGTAAATGGTGATTTTGAATTTTTGATGTCATTTAATAAGATCTAATGGAAATATGGACCTGTAGCTTCAGAAATTAGGTGGGATAATTTAGATGGCCCAAGAGAAAAATTAGATGTTATCTTACTGTCAGGAAACATTACTTGAAACAATTTGTTTATGTCTTCTGATGAATTGTAAGAGAAGTTACTCTTAGCAGCTTTTAAAGACCATAAAAGCTCTGCTTTTGTAGTGTTTTTTTTTTTTTTTTTTTGAAGGAAGAACAGGATAACTGAGATTTATGATTTGAAGATGTTGACTTGTTTCATACTGATCCATGTCTTTCAAAAGTCATTTGACTTCCCTCCACAATATCTTTGACCGAAAGAACACAAATCTTCGGTTTTGAATGATTTAACAGCTGGCTAAGTCCACGATTATCACAGCGGACAGTTTTGTTGCAAAACCTACAATAAGCTTCGGAATTAGACTTGGGACTCTTTTCACACCATTCTTTCAGAAAGTGCCCAATTACAGTCTTTTCCAAATTTTCCAATTTTCATGTGCTGCAAACTTCTTGAAATCACATCGATTTTGACTCTTGAAGGAAATTCAAGCTAAATTCTAAAGGAAAATCAAGCTAAAAAGTAGGAAAAGTAGGAATTTTTTGCTAAAAAGTAGGAAAGTAGGAACTTGAGGTAAAAAGTAGGACAATTCCTACTTTAGTAGGAAAAAGTAGGAAAAGTAGGAAAAGTAGGACGAAAAGGAACCCTGTATTATTGCTTGTTTACTGCGCTCCAAAAGCTGCCAGAACGTGTGCTTTATGTCGCTCAGCCGTGGAGGTGTAAAAAAAAAAGGCTTAGTAAAAAGGCTTAGCCAAGAACACAGAAAAGCTGGTATCTAAATACATAATTTGCAATGAAAAATATATTGCGGTCCTAAATTGAGATAAAAACTATCCTATCATTTAAGTTGGACCAAACTGAAACTGCGTGCAAAATTTGGTTACAATCGGTTCAGTAATTGAGGAGTCCATTGGCCACAAACACAGGGACACGTAATTTTTATATATTAAGATTGACGCGAAAAATTCATTTGGCGGATTATTTTATATTTTGATCTATATTCTCAACACTCTTTTAATTTTTTAGATGGCGGAATTTTACATTTTAATGGAACTTTTATGTATATTTTAATGGTTGAAATTTTGGCAAGTGCTTCAAAGTTTACTCCCCCCCCCCCACTTTATTCAGACATATCAACAAAACTGAAATACATTATCGACTAGTCTGGTTTTTTAACAAATTTTTGGCTACCATGGGAAAAAAAAAACATCAAAATTTCTCCGGAACACTTAATTACCTAGTTTTATTTACTCGGCTTTTTTTTTAATTCACGGCACCTTTTAAAAATTTACAAAAAATAAAAGTATTTGAAAATGAAGGGAGAATTATCAGAACATAGAACATTGCAGCGTTTTCAAAGTTTGTCCCCAAACTAATCAAAGCAAATTGACTATCTGCCTGTTAAGTATTGCCAAAATCTTTTCTTAAAAAATTTTAACATCAAATTTACAACCGAACAATACTAAAAGTAGCATTAAAATTAAAAAAACTATCACAAGCTAATTAAATTAAGTTATTAAAGTTTATCCGTCTTTGCAAAGTCTAACTTAAGAATAATGATGCATGTCTATAAAAGCCCCGATTAGATTGAAGTCAATATTTTTTCTAAAAATGAATCAATCGCCAAAAATATTGTGGTGGAGAAGCACCATAGGCACACCTGTCAATAGGGCAGGCAACCATTCATAGCAGAATAACACATCCACACAACGAAAGAACAGGGACAGGAGAGAAGAAAGTACACCCATGTCAGAGCCGGGATTCGAACTTGGGACTATTCTATCCCGGTCAGACTTCTCTGACCATCCGACAAGATGGCTGGCTACAATGCCAAATAAAATAAATTTCTATTTGAGATCTTTAAACGTTTAAGGGCTGCAGATCTTTTTTTGTTTTAAATTTCCAACCAGGTCGAACGTAGTCAGACCAAAGACCTTGTCACGCAAGATCGAATAAACCATTTTTTTCCGGAGATACCAGTAATTTTTGCTGTTAATATCCAGAATTATCGTTGTGCAGCTGTCTATTGCCGCCCGACAATAGACGGTCTGACTAAGGAACAGGGCCGATCCTAGGGTGTCGGCCGCCCGTGTGCAAAGATCCAATGTGCCGCCCCTGAGGCTCGCCAATGAAGGGGGGTCTTTTCCTGTAAAATTTGCATTGAGTATTTTGCACCAGTGCCCCCTCCCCCTCCCCGTTCCAGAAAAAATTTAAATGACTGTCCTGCTGCCTCTCAAGACATTTTTTTCATTTTATGACGACAACTTGAACATTATTATTCATTTGCTTGTATGAGAGTAAAAAAGTAAAAAATTCAAATAAAATTTGAAGTGTAAAACTTTATTCGTTGGTCACTTGATAGGTTATTATAGCGACAAAATACGCATGCAAAATAATAAAGAAACAATATTAATTGAAATAAAAATAGATATTTTACAATTAGAAAAACGATCTACAAAATTACTTTTCTGGCTTTCTGAGATGCAAATTTGTCTCTTATTTCAGAAAAATCAATTTTTTACGATATTTCGGATTCAATGGAGATAATGACCTAATCTGAGAGCCTTTCCTGCGTCATACTATTTCTTAAGTAATTTTTTATAATCTTTAATTTACTGAAACTTTTTTCCCCTGAAGCCACAGAAACAGGTAAAGGTTAAAAAAATTCGTATTGCCAAAGCAAAGTTTGGAAAACAGGCAATGAGATCATTTTTAACTATTGTGTCCAATAATTCAGTTGGCTGCTTTTTATCTTTAAAAAGTCTTTGAATTAACTTATCAAATTGAAGAGTTCTAAGCCATCGATGTCTTTTATAATAATTCCATCTTCCTGTACTTGCAACTCAATATCTAGGTCCATGCACAGGCTTTCCTGAGATCATTCCTAGATAAGTCGTTAAACTCATACAGGAAGCAGAATATTGAGTAGCACTCAGATAGTAAGATAAATCTTTCATTTACAGAAGAGATTGTATGATCAGAAATAGAAAAATAAAAAAGTCTTCTCCTCTCCCCGAGAATTCTCAGATGATGAGCGTAAAAAGACACAAGCTAAAGCTAAGTTTTTTCAGGGTGTATATGGGGAGTTTATGGAAAAGAGAAGCACTTTTTTTTTTGGTGTTGTAATACATTGCGTTACCTTCATAGTGGTATTGCGAAGGTAAGCCAACTAAATCTGGCACAAAATATTGATGCAAACGTCAATAAATCACATTTTAATATATTTTTTCTTTTCTTTTTTTTTTTTTTTGTTTAAAATATTTTATACTTTGGAGCACGGGTGGCCAACCTTTTTAGGGAGAGTGCTACTATCTAGAGAGAAAAAGCTCAGCATGCCACGTTGTATTTTTCCAACAAACTAAAAAATTTTAAAAAGTTAAAAATAGATTTTAGTTTGGCTGACTATGTAATTCTTACTCAAATGAAACATTTCTTCTCGTAAATCTGAGTGATTGAAATCTAAATAATAATAAAGATAAATCAAGTCCAAACTTAAGAGTTATCGTTAATAAACACTTTTATAAGTTCTGTCAGTTGGCTTATGCTTAAAAAAGAAACAAATAACATCAAACATTCTATTCTAAAAATTAAACAGTCTGTACTTATGTGGTTTATGAGTCTGTATGTTTTTTACCCAGTCTTTAATTTTAGGATTAGTTCTTGAAAATCCTAAGAAGTTTAAGTCTTTTAAGTGCTATCAATTAATATTCAACAGGCATTCGAAACAAGAAATATTTGTTTAGAAGCGTATTTTGAACCAAATTTACAACAGCATCAAACGGCTAAAGTGTGTAAATAAGAAAAAAATTTTGTTGGTACAAACTTCCAAATTTCTTTACAACGTGGATGAATTTCTGTTGAAGTAAACTCTTATTATTGATGACCAATGCAAAAGGTCAGTAATTCTGATTTGGATTTCAGAAGGGTAACAAGTAGTGTCTTGCAGAAAAATAGACAAAGGATTTGAAAAGATCAGCATTTTTTCTTATGATCCTGAAACTCATCAAACCTAACACTGAATGTATACTTAAAATGGGTGTTAAATTTTCTCCATTTATCATTGTAAAATTATTAAATTTGGGTTGATAGTTTCAGTTTTCTCCAAAGTAGAGAGAAAGAAACCGAGTTTTTATCATAAAAGAATGTAGATGACCTATCCTGGTTTAAAAAACTTTTTTTTTGTACAATCTTAAATTTAAATTACTTAAACGCCGTATAAAAAGAGATGACATAGCTAAATTCATTTGCTATTCTCCATTCCTAAGTATCAAGTCCTCAACTTTCCTTCCAGACATTTTAAAAAACACACTCCCTAAAATTGTAAAATCTTATAACTATTTTTTCTTTGGACAGCTATTGCACATTTCAATTGAGGAGTAACTTGCCATGCTCTCCTCCTTCTCCTGGGAAAAGTTCACAAAACATTCAGAGCTCTACGAGGGCTGTCTGAAAAGTTTCCGACCTAACATAGATAAAATATATTTATCGTCCAAACTGGCTGTTACTTTTTGATACAGTCTCCTTGTAAGTCCACACATGTCATCCAGTAATGCTCCCATCCTTTTAACCCATCCAAAAGTAGTGATGAAAATGTGTCCTCAAAAAAGCTGTTGACAAAGTTTATGACCTCCTCATTTGATGAAAACCTTTGTCCTCCAAGTGCTTCTTTCAGCTTTGGGACCAAGAAAGGGTCGCTTGGGGCCAGGTCTGGTGAGTAGGGTGGGTGTTCAACGACTTGGAGCCTTAACTCGTGAATTTTGGCCATTGAAACCACTGAGGTGTGAGCAGGAGCATTTTCTTGATGAAAAAGAACTTTTTTCTTTTCAAATGCGGTCTGTTTCCTTGTATTTCCTTCTTCAATTTGTCAAGGAGAGTAGAATAATATGCTCCTGTTATGGCTTTTACCATTTTAAGGTAGTCAATGAGTATCACTTTATGGCTATCCCAAAAAACGGTCGGCATCACTTTTCCTGCAGAAGGAACTGTTTTGGCCTTATTTGGAACTGTTCTCACTTTGCAGTCCATTGTTTTGACTGAATTTTTGTTTCTGGAGTGTACTGATGAATCCACGTTTCATCCACAGTGATGAGTCGTCAGAAAAACTCTGGTTCATTGTGCCAGAAGTGTGCTGCAAATGTTCATTCGGACACGTTTCTGGTCAAATTGAGCAAACGCGGCAGTCAAAGTGCAGCCAGCTTCCGCGTGCTTAATTTCTCATTTAAAATGTGGCATGCACATTCCTTAGAGATATTCATAGTTTCTTCTATCTATCTGACCTTCAATCTGCGTCATCCAGCACCATTTGATGAGTTTTAGCAATGTGTTCATCAGTGGTAGCAGTTTTGGGTCGACCTGAGCGTTCATGAACACTCTAACTGGTACGGCCACGTTTAAATTCCGCTACCCAAAATTTGACGGTTGTAGACGATGGTGCAGAGTCCCCATACACAGAGTCCAACTCCTTTTTAATTTGTGCAGGCGTATTTCCTTTTTAAAACAAGTATCGAATCAGAGCTTGATATTCGATTTTTTACATTTTCAAAAAAACTGTTGTAGCAACTCACTAGTATGGCTGTCACGCACACAATTTCAATTAAAAATAGCCAAAACTACGGTTCCAAGTTTCCAAAAGACTCCTTAATAAGAACATCTTTCTTTGTTTCATAGGTTTTGCCCTTTTCATATCGAGGTCGGAAACTTTTCAGACAGCCCTCGTAATTCGTAGCTTGTTAATTGGGTGAACTCTACAGGAACCCCAACAGAGAAAAGGTCTCAATCTTTGGCAAGGAGTTTCTGATAAATAATTCGATGATACTTCTGAAGTTTTTTTCAGAAATTATTTTCAAGGTAATGTAAGAAAAACAATTTAAAGATCTTCATTTGTGCAGCCATACCGAATTTTGTCCAATCTGGTTTCTTAATTTTAGTTGCAGAGTTAACTTTTTTATAAAATTTCATCACCCGTAGCTGGAACTATTTCAGATCAAGAATCCATTCTGCAGCATCGAAAGTTTCATTCGTGGTCAAGCGCAAACATGCTTTTCAAAGCATTGTCTGTAGCGTCTCACTATTTGTTGAATGTCCGAAGCTAACATTAAGTACTTTGATATATTGTAGTTCAGACAATTTGTAAGCCAGCCTCCTGATACTTAATCGTCAAAATATCATGATATTTATCAGGGTTATAGTTTTTATCAATATTTTTGAGATTCGACATTTTTTCCTCAATTTTGGAATTTTTTCAAAAAGTCCTCGCGTGCCACTCCTACTGCTCTGCCGTGCCACATTGTGGCACGCTTGCCGCGGGTTGGCCACCCCTGCTTTGGAGGATGGTGGCGTGGTGGGGGCAGCTGCGCTCTCCCTAGCTTCCATCTGGACAGGCCCATATGTCGCTAAAATCTATCTACAATTTAATCATCGAAGCTGATTTTTATTGTTTCATAATAATTTGATCGTCTCTGTGTGGCTAATTTAGGTAAGCCTTGTACTTTTTTTTTCAAAACATTTTTACTGCATCGCTTTTACGTACATCAGTTAGAAAAAGTTACAGTCCCTCCCCTTTCAACCCAAACAAAGAAAACAAAGATTAAATCAAATATTTTTGAGAGAAAAAAAGAAACTGACTTCGAAACTGCTGCTGAAAATTGCACTAAAATATACATCCATATCACTTTTAAATAATACCACTATTCAGTGAGAGAAACATGATGCATCAATTTGTTTAAAAAAAAATAGCTAAATAAATTTGTGATGTATCATGTCATTTTTTTAAAACTTGAATGCACATTTTTGAATGCAGCTGTGCTTTTAATCTCTACCCTCCCCCTCCCCTCCCAGACTCTTCTTTTCTATGTGGCTGGCTGATCGGCCGCCCCAGGGAGCGGAGTCGTGGTGTTGACTTGACCCATAGTTTTAGCTCTTACCTTGAAGAATATTTATTACCGAAGGGTTTAATAGCTTCAGTTTCTGGGGTTTGCTGTCTTGGGAAAAGAGGCTGCTTCTCCGCTGTTCCGTAAGTGCAAGTTCATAGTCTGACTCAAAGATCAGCGCATAGATAGTGCAGGAAAAAAACTTGATGTGAGAAAAGTTCGACGACAGGCCCCTCATCATTTTTTTTTTCTTCTGGCAATTTTTATTTAGTTATTTATTTATTTTTTTTTATTCGGGAATGGTTGATTTTTTTTTTCGAAAAAGCTTTCCCTAGAAAAAATACTACATGCGGCCTGCAGCCGCCCCTTGCTTTGGCCGCCCTCGTGCGGTGCACGAGCTGCACACCTGCTAGGATCGGCCCTGCTAAGGAAGGCCATACTTGACAGTTGTCGACAGTGATTCATAGCGGGCAGTGGTAGCCCGATCGGTAAGGCGTCGGACTCGTGACCGGAGGGACCCGGGTTCGATACCAGCCTATCAAAGATCCACCGTCTTAATTAATGGTGGCTGGGGGACGTTAAAAAAGTCGTAGTCACAAAGTCCTCCAAGTAAAACGATACCTCTGGGGGTGCTGGGCCAAGGGTTTGCTCGATCCTTGGTTCTGGTTCAAAAAGAACAAGGCGCTCTTCAGGGCCCTATCCCGGTTAAAATACGAGTTGTGGTAGGTACGGGGGACCCTAGAGTGTATGTGTGTGTCCAAGAAACGACAGTAGGCATGTTAAATATTGTGCAGTACAAAGTCTGCGGGTTCCCTTTTCAGGTATAAAACAATCTTATAATTTTTTACCCTGAAGGAGCCACCGCAATTAGTTTAGAGTATTCTTTCATGTAGAAAACTTCTTATTATATATCTATTAAAAAAAGGGAGATATGGGGGCAAGGATTTCTTGATTTAAGTTTGTGTATATTGGGTCTTCGGTGAATTATCCATAGCAGAAGGGGTATCGCTGACGCTGTGGTAGAGGGTTTGCTTTCTAAGCCGGGGGTGCGAGTTCGAGTCCCGCCTCGCTCATGGGTGTTCTGACTTCCAAGTATTGTAAATCTTTCATGTGTGTCCTCGTGTGAATAAAAAACATACCATATCGTTGTGGAGGTTGCCACGGTGGCCTATAGGTAGAGGCTTACGAGGAGAATATCCTCGTAAGCAAGAGGTCGCGGGCTATAGTCCCGCCTTGGTCATAGATGTTATTTCAAACTCTATGTGCCGTAAATCTGTCCTGTGTTTGTCAGGAGGCAAAGCGCATAGTACGCAGTCCTCATGTATGTCGAAGCTGATGACTTCTGTATAAAAAAAATATCTTTGTGGATTATTAGAGGTATAAGCTATTCTCCTAGAAGGAATAGCAAGAGACCTCAATTTGTGTCAATAAACTAATAAATAAACTAATATCCATAGCTTGAAATCTGATTGCTCAAAAGCGAGAAGCTAATTCACATACGAAGATTTTGATGGACCAATAAGGTGTTGGCTGAGCATGTAACTGTGTCAGTGACTGTTGTATCGACCATATGTGTGTTGTTTTTTCTACAGTGAGTCGAGTTATGTTCTGTTCTTGTAAGAAGAAAGTTGCTTTTCAGAAAAATAAAGCGCTGATGTTTATTCAAAACAGATAAATACTTTTATTTTTTCCTCAGTTTGGGTAGAAGTAAAAGATATTGTCTATACCGAAGGGGGTAAACCATTTTACCACAGGAGGCCGTATATAAACTATGTAGTAATTAGGGATGCACCGATAAGCAAATTGGCCGATTACCGATTAATCGGCTGTTGATAATCGGCCGATTAATGATACGGATGATTGTTTTTAATACTAGCAATTTCACCATCATTGTGGTTTCTTTAATTTACAATACAGAATTTAGAAATAGTAAGTTATTTATATCTGAGAGGATTTTTCATCCCCAATTTTCTACTTTTCCCAAAATTTCAAAATTTAATCAAATTTCTTAGAATAAATTTTCCTGCTATTGCCAACAATATTACAGTAACGCATTGTTAATTATGTTAACTCGACATGAAAAAAAAAAAAAAAAAAAAAAAAAAAAAAAAAGGGGGAGGGGGGAATTCTGTGGTGAGCAATCTAATTTAGGAGTATTTTTTAATTTAAATTTTCAGTTATTAGCGATATTAGTCAGTAATTCTATTCTTTGTGAAAAGCAAAGTTTATCGAAAAGCACTATACTAACGAGAAAAGTATCAACAATAGAAAATTTTTGCAACATTGTCTATGTGTATATTTATTCAAAATACGAGAATTCATGTATTAGAAACTTTATATCAACTATGAGGATTATTATTACCGTAAAATGGGGTGAATCGGAACACTTTTCAGCTTTGATTGTAAAAAAAAGCAGTTAAAAGATTTTTTTAAATTTGAGTTTTTGGGTAAAAACTTCGGTCTTGCTTTACTTTTGATATTCCAAGCACAGACAAAATATTTTGAACAGTTATTATTAAAATATATAGGAAATTATGGGTGTTCCGAATCACCCCGCTGATAGGGGTCAATCGGAGCACATGTTAAATTTTTTTATTTTTTTCAGTTTAACCCGTAATAGGTCTCACAAACATGAGTAATATTGATGGGGGAGAATAAGAACAGATAATTACTGTCAAATAAATGTATAATTTCAATACCAGTAAACGTTTATAATTTGTCAAAATTCAAAACAATTTTGAACTTATGAAAAATGAAAAGTCATTTTAAGAAATGCTTTTGAATTGAAATACAAAGCTTTAACATGAATTGAAAACACTCATGTCGTTCACAAATATGTACTAGTCCTTAAAACTAGCAATTGTGACTTGACTTAAGTTTTTTCATAACATCTTCTGGGATGAACTATGCCTTTTCTTTAGTTTTTTGAAATCTCTGGGTTCGGGGATTGTCCCGAAAGATTTTTTCGCTTATTCATCACTGTCTGTGTGCCGGACTTTTACTACAGAAAGTTTATTTGACTTTCCCCCTCGTATTTTAAGTAAAAAGAAGTCTCCTGGAGAAAAAATCTGTTGAAATCTGCAACTGTTTGTCATTCCAAGATCTAGTTGCTCACGAGAAAGGATAAACAGTAATAAATCCTTGTCCTTGTCTTGATTAGAAGAATTGGGGTTAGAATCTTGATTTTTCAAACAGTTTCCTTCAAATTAGTTTGAATTGGAACAACAGAACTAAGTGTTCCGATTCACCCCGCAATTTTTTTCCTATGGCATTTTTCAGAATTCTTCATTTTTATGACACAATTTATAAAAAATGTAAATTCTAATGTGGTATTATGTTGTTCAGATACGCGTATAATTGAAACATACCACTCTTAGCTTTTAAATATAAGAAGGTTTGTTCTTGCATATGAAGTTTTGCAGTCTATGAAAATGTGATGTTTTCTAGCATTCCACGTGCAGCCCTCCTTAGAAGCCAGTAGCGTTGCCAGATTGACAAAAGTAATTTTTTCCTACTTCCTATGATCTTACCTTTCTAAAAAAAAATCCATGGCGAAAAATATCCAATAGTTTATTTATGAAAAATTTCTTTATACGGTCAGGAAGTTTTGTTCCGATTGACCCCGCTGTTCCTATACACCCCATTTTACGGTACTGTTCATGAAATGACTCATAATTTCTTAGCGAAGGTGTACTTTAAAAAATATTTAAAAAATATTTTTCCTCCGATTCATCAGTCCTATTTTGTAGATTACTAATAATCGGCAAATTGGCTGTTTGATCGGTACTGCCGATTAATCGGTGCACCCCTAGCAGTAATATTGAGTCTACGTGTTTTGAAAAACCTATAAATCATACTTTAATACAGTAATTATAGTTATTTTTTTAGTTATTTGTGTTTTATAGAAACAATTTTCAAAATCAAGTCTTTGACATTTTACTTAACATAAGGAGTTAAATAAATAAATTAAAAAAAAAAACTGCAGTGGCCGCTTTTTAGCCTACTTTCCCATTAAAAATAAAAGAAAGACGAAAAAAGTAGGAAAAGTAGCTTAATGCATCTAAAAAATATCGCCAAGTCCAAAAAAAATCGCCAAGTTAAAAAAAATATCGCCAAGTCCAAAAAATATCGCCAAGTTAAAAAAATAAAGAGGTAAAATGAATATCGAAAAATTAAAAATTTGAAAGTAGGGTATTGAGATGGGGAATTTGTGTGTCGGTCTGTCGGTCGTTCTGTCGGTCGGTCTGTCGGTCGGTCTGTCGGTCTGTCTGTCCCCCCCTAATAACTTTTGAATGAACATTCCGATTTGGACAAACTTTTTTTTGTTGGAAAGATCTCGGCGAGTACAGCTCATTCCAGTATTTGATTTTTTGATTTGAACAATTTTTGGTTCAACTTTGAGCCGTTCAAATAACCGGTCCCGCGATACTAACTTTTGAATGAACAGTCCGATTTGAACAAACTTTTTTTTGTTCGAAAGATCTTTTCAAGGATACTTCATTCCCGTATCTACATTTTTGATTTGAACAATTTTTCGTTCAACATTGAACCGTTCAAACAAGCTCTCACCCCTAATAACTTTTGAGTGAACAGTCCGATTTAAACAAACTTTTTTTTGTTCGAAAGATCTCGGCAAGGATACTTTATTACCGTATTTAAATTTTAAATTTGAACATTTTTGGTTCAACATTGAACCGATCAAGCAACCTTTCCCCACCTAATAACTTTTAAGTGAACCGTCCGAATTGAATAAACTTTTTTTTGTTCGAAAGATCTTATCAAGAATACTTCATTCCCGTTTTTAAATTTTCGATTTGAACAATTTTTCGTTCAACATTGAACCGTTCAAACAACCTCTCACCCCTAATAACTTTTGAGTGAACAGTCCGATTTAAACAAACTTTTTTTTGTTCGAAAGATCTCGGCAAGGATACTTCATTACCGTATTTAAATTTTCAATTTGAACATTTTTTCGTTCAACATTGAACCGTTCAAGCAACCTTTCTCCACCTAATAACTTTTAAGTGAACCGTCCGAATTGAATAAACTTTTTTTGTTCGAAAGATCTCGGAGAGACTCATTCCCATATTTCACTTTTCAATTTGAACCATTTTTCGTTCAATGATGAACCGTTCAAAAAAATTTTAACATGAGCGCCTGCTGGGAAATTTAAATTGAATGTTGATTCTGAACTTAAAGGCGGATTTCCTTCAAACTAACTGTGTAAGAAAACGGTTTTGATAAAAAATGTATGTAAAGTACTTTTCTGAAAAATCTTCTGTGAGGACTCTGATTCCGACTCCGACTCCGCAAACATGGCGGAAATGCAGGCTCAGAAAAAAATGACTGACTGGGCAGACGATTTTTTGTTTATTTATTCATTTTTTTTGTTTAATTTATTATTATTATTATTATTTATTTTTTTTTTTTTTGGCAGACGATATTTTTTTTTTTGATTACAAAAATTGTTCATTCACGAGAGCATTTTATTCTTTACTTATATTTAACAACTGGCAACGGATTAAAAATAAAATTCGAGATATTTTATTAACGAACGAGGTTTTTTTTCTTTCTTCGATAAAATGTGTTTTGATGTTCTTTGTACTTTTATTTATTTTTTTTTCATTTGAAAGCGATTGTGAAATTTTTCTACGGAAGAACTATAGCAGTTACATTCTTTAAAAGGTGCGACAAAACTTTATTTACTCGTTTATTTACTTTTTACTTGTCCTGATCATCTGATGAGAGGGGTATATTTTGCTTTTAGAAATCAGCTTTAAGTGTTATAAAGGTAGGTTTGACATAATTTTCAGTTTCAGATATTCAAGAGAATATTGATTAGATGCTAGATTGCCGATGTCGATGTACGGGAAAGTAGGCTCGTTTAGTTCTTGACAGAACTTCTTGTTATATGAATCATTTTTACTTTAAACAGTTTTGAGTCACTAAGCTCGTTGTAACTAGTGTTTATTCAGTTTAATTATCTACTATTTTGCCATATTTCGTTACTAATAAGTGGCTGTAATAAAACCACAAAATCATAAAAAAAAAATAATTTATTCTCTTATCGTATTCAAATATCTTTTGCACTATGTTTAATGCCAAGGGCGGATCCAGAAACTTTTCAAGGGGGGGGGGGCGATTAGTTTTTTTACCTTCATATATATATATATAACCCCCTCAAAAAATGGCACATATACCCCCCCCCCCCAAAAAAAAAGAAGCATAAAAATACAAACATACGTATGTGTGCGTGTTGATGGGTCTTTTTCTTTTTGTCGATCCCTTCCACCTATGTTTTTTTTTCTTCCAATGCTATTGCTTTATGTGTTTTTTTTAAATATGTTTAGAAGAATGACTTTTGTAGGGGATGCATTTAACTCTTTTAAATGAAGGAGGGTAGAATATCCCTAATTTTAGGGGGTCGGGGGGGGGGTTCTCCCTCGGGAAATTTTTTAAAAAATAGATATAAAATTCTGCATTACGAGGCCTTATATGGGTATTGAGACTGCAGAAATATGAGAATAAAGTAATCAAACAAAACCTTTTAAATGTTATGCCTTTTGCAAATTAAGATCAATTAAATATTTAAAAAAATATGAACCGACAAATCCTTGACATTAATCTGCAGAGATAAAGAACGAAGGAAGAGAAAAAAAATAAACACATCATCACTTGCTTACATCGGTTTTCAGCATAGTTACTGTAGTTTATATTAGTAGTATTACAATTGTATTAGCATACATTCAGGGGTGCCCAGAATTGAAGTCATTGCGACATCCTTTTTTGGCAAATTTTCGCTGATGAGTAAACAAATTTCTACACAGTAGTAAAGTATTTCATTAGAAAATCTTGTCCTAGTATGCAGGTGACTGGGAATTTCAATCAGCAAATTCAGAAATTTTCCTCTTTGAATAGTTCAAGATTGGGAAGCCCCTGCATGCATTACACTAAACGGAACTTACCTTTAGTCTTTACTGTGTTTGAAGGCGATTCAATGGATATTAACGGTGATTCAGTTGATAAAAGTGGCTCAGGTCCAAATGATATATTTGATTTGCTACATTTTCCTTGTTTTAAGCCATCTCTCCATAAAATCGCATAAACAAGAAATTGTAATAACCGAGCTAGGAACGTTGCTCAGTTCTGCTGACTCCAAAAGGAGAGTAAGACCACTTGAAATCGTGCTTATTTTCGTTACGTCATATAGACGGCGTCCCTCCATATGATGACGGGCGTCAAGAAATCGGCGACTCGGAATGTATGCATTCCAAGGCGAAGGATAGCCACTTCTCCTTTTATCATTTGCATTTCTGCCTGTAGAGACTTTTAATTTATCGGCGCTGTCTTGAAAATGGTGCAAAATTTCAGTTCCACAGGAATAGAAAAGAAGTATAATAATAAATCCCTCATTCCTAGAAAGGTAGAAAATTACTTTTTTTTTTACATTTTTGGTAAGTGCCTGTTTCTTCCTTTCTTTTTTTCTTTTTCTCTTTTCTTTTCTTTTTTTTTGGCTCAAGGGGGGGGGGGGCTATCGCCCCCATCGCCCCCCTCGTATCCGCGCTTGTTTAATGCAATCCTTGTACTAGTGTTTCGAAGAACGTAATCATTGGTAATTTACTGATGGCCGAAATTTAAAACATTTGTGCCCAAGTTTTTTTAACAATGTTTTTCAATTTTTATCTGCTTAAAACTCTTACTTGGAATGGTTTGCATACATTTTAGGATTAAAATAGTTTGCTGTTGTCATATTTATTAAGATATTTAACGTCCATTTTATGGAATATTTTGCAAATATGTGAGCAAAATACGACCTTACTTTACTTTACTTTTGAAAAGTAACATTACAGAAGGCATCTCTGATCAATTTTAAGCAAATCATTTTGAAATAGTTTAATTTTATGAAAAATAAGTTCGCAAAAAAAAACTAACTTTCTGTGGCTACCCATGCTGGATCATTGCTTGACTGATTTATCAGAAAATAGCTGTCAATAAATATACTCTTATATCCAAATAGTGGCTCTGACGGGTTTCTCAATAAGAAGGACTATTTAACTTGTGAAAAACAGCTTTAGTAAAATGATATACCCATTACAGGTGTTTGTATGCAGTAACTAACAAGCGTCCCGTTTTTAGGCTGCTGGGCATAAATGGGTTAAAAGATGCACTCTAAAAAATAAGCGATATTGATCGACGGATATTTGATAGTCGGTCGTGCATATTACATTTTTTCTGTACAATCTTATTAATTAAAATACATTTATAAATTACAGAAAGAAAACTATGATAGGCTTTCGACATAAATTCCTATATTTTCCTCCGAATATCGACATAAATTCCTATTCTAAAAGACAAAAATTGGACAAGTAATTACAGTACATTTTATCAGCTTTCATTCAAGCTCAAACAGTAGTCTGTAGGTTCAATATTTCATTTAGAATCGCGAAAAAGTAAATATGTAAAATTTTGAGAAATGAGTAAAATCGTTTCGTAATAAGAATAGGAGCGCAGTAGACAGTAAAAAAATGCATAGAAGGGTATTAAAAGGGTAACACTGTATTAAAATGTTCTTTTAAGAATTAAAAAAAACTTTACAGGTCATTTTCACTCTTTTTTTGCTATTTTTATAATGGTTCTTGTTGGCTGTAATCTTATCCTGACTTTTTTCAGATTTTACCCTATCACTCCAAAACTATTCAACTTTTGACAATACGTGTGCATACCATTTTGAAGAACACTAAATTTGCAACAATTTAAGCTCAAGGGGCGTTCTGTAGGACGAATAGTTTAGGAGATATCGTACTTCAACAATTTGTCATTTTTTGCAAAAAATGAAAAAAATGTGCTTCGATCATATTTTGAACTTTAAAGGCAGTTAGATGGGACTTTAAAGGCAGTTTAGCGCCTTTTCATTCAATTTTTTTTTAATTTGCGCACTTATTGTCAGTCACCTATTTGGGTGTACTGCTAACTGGGATTTTTTTCATTATCTAATCGAACATGAATCTTTTTGAACTTTTTGCAGAAAAATTTTAATAACTGCGATTTCTCGGCGATTTTTTCAACTGTCGCTTTTTTTTTTGGCACCAAAGGATACGTAATAATAGTTTACATCTTTCAGAATGAAACCAAAATAAAACGATTATTATCTGACATTTGTTGATCGCGCGAAAATATTAATAATCGAGATAACATTCCCAAAGTTAAAAACTTAAGTTTTTTTCTATTGACCGATTCCTTAAGTAGCCGTTAAAAAGCCTTTAAAACTTTTGTAAAAATGTAAAATAAAATACATTTTAAATAATGCAAGACTAAAGTTACATTAATTTGCTTTTTTTCAAAAATAATTGCCAAATTTTTCGTATTTATTTCGTATAAATTTTTAGCATCTTTTTATATTCAGCAACAGTATCTCAGCATTTGACGACAATTTCTCTTTAACAGAAATTAGTGACACAATAACTTGTGTCTCCTCCTAAAGAAGGTAGGGGTGCAGACTTGTCCAAGGTATCCCAAAACAGTTACTGCAACTTTGGCGACATTTTAAACCGCGCCAAAAAACACGATAATTAAAGTTTCCCAAATACATAACTGAAGTATAACGGGAATACAGGCGGCTATTTTTTTAAAAAAAGTTTGAACTTCAATGTCATGCAAGGAAGGCTAGACGCTATGTTCTAAAATTGTTTTTTAACAGATTTATTTGAAGCAAATGATGTTTGATTTTATATCTTGGAAATACTTCAGATTTGTACGTAGGGTGGAGCGAAAAACAAAAATTTTGGAATTTTATTCTGTAATACCCGGCAAAAGCTGTGCATGCGTAAGTACAAAACACTTGTAAAATATTATCAAGTTTGAACAACTCCTTTAGGGTCCTACCAGGGCTTGAATTTCTCTAAAAATACGAAAAAATGTCATTTTTCAAAAATTTTTTGGAAAATATAAATAATCACTATTTTTGTTCTATAATCATTAAAATGCTTCCTTTTACCACTCTTTTCATGCATCTTCAAAATTATTTACATTATAGTCAGTATTAAGTTCGTACATAAACCGTAAAGTTCCGTGAAATTAACCAAAAATTGACTTTTTTTACCATTTTTTGCACATCGCAACAATTCTTCTTTTGTAATCCAGATGCTATTTTTTTGCAATGAATGGGCAAAATGCAGCTTTTAGTTGTAAATGCAATTATATTTCGTTACATTAACAGCCCAGAACGCACCACAAGGAGGTAGCTGCATTTCGGATGTCATTCTGCATTTTCCATCCACCCAACCACGTTGCTTA
>JAXGGA010000449.1:175000-228078 GCA_038373865.1 Uloborus plumipes | reverse complement strand
ATTGGTGAGCTATAAACTCTTAAATTAATAATATCAATTTCATGCATTTAATGTTGATACTATCAGCATGATTTTATTGAGGATTATCACCTATTTACAGCATTAAAAAAATTCATAATACTTTCACTTCTCATTTTTAAATTAAACTGTTACTAGGAGTGAATATTACTTTTATAAGATAATTTTAATTTAACGTGTTTTGGTGTAACCAAAACTCATTAAAACTTAATGTTCAAATAGAAGGGGCTCGTTAAAAGTTTAAAAGATAAAGCAGTGAGTAACCGCCCCTAAGCACGGGCTAAGGCAGAAACATGCAATACACCGCCAACTCGACCATTTCGACCCATGGACAGCTGTTTCGAGCTTATTCTGCTCTCATCAGCGTGGAATACGAAAGTAAACGAGTTGGAGGCAAACATCCTCTTATATAGCAAAGAGAGCCAAAAAAGCTGATAGCTAATGTGAAATTAGAAATACCAGCGAGCGACCGCACTTAGTACTGTACAATTCTTTTTTTTTTTTTTTTTTTTAGGCAGAGCAAAAGGTATAAAGCAATGAGTAACCGCCCCTAAAAAAATTACGAGTTGTACCGTACTAAATGCGATCACTCGCTGGTATTTACAGCTGTCCATGAATCGAAATGGTCGTGTTGGCAGTGTATTGCATGTTTCTGCCTTAGCCATTGCTTAGAGGCGGTTACTCACTGCTTTATACCTTGCGCTCTGCCTAAAAAAATTACGAGTTGTACCGTACTAAGTGCGGTCGCTCGCTGGTATTTCTAATTTCACATTAGCTACTAGTTTTCTTGGCTCTCTTTGCTATATAAGAGGATTTTTACCTCCAACTCGACTACTTTCGTATTCCATGCTGATGAGAGCAGAATACGCTCGAAACAGCTGTCCATGGATCGAAATGGTTGAGTTGGCGGTGTATTGCAAGTTTAAAAGATGTTTAAATATTTTTTTTTACAAGTTTGTACTTTGAAATGACAAGTAACCCAGTTCTTTTTTTCCTTCAATTATACTGCAGAACTTAGAAATGCGGTTATCGATTACAAATGTGTTTTAATTCATCACAAAATCACAGCTTTTACTTAATTGCCTTTTTTTTTTTAAAATACTCCCTTCTTTAAAAAAAAAGTATTTTGTTTAAATAATTTTGGGATTTTTTTGGTAAATAATCTTACTCCAGTAGCTTTATAAGATTTCCCTTGCTTTAAAAACATCTAGCACAGTTGAATATGCTTTATAATAATTTAATAGCCAACTTGTAAATAACTGTTCTAGCATTGTTTACAGGTTGAAGAAAAATCAGTTTTAGAAAGCTAAACCCCAATAAACATAGCATGTGTGTCTTTCAAAAATTCAAATAAAAACTTCTTCAGTGTAAAAAAAAAAAAAACGGCTGTGGAACCAAAATATCATATTAGAGCATTTTCTGTTATAAATTTTCATTATAAGTTCGTGATTTAGTTGCTTCGTTGCATTGGATTTATTTTCGCAAGAGCTGTATTGGCTACCCTGCATCATGTTAAATTGTCGCTTTTAAAAAGAAATATCTATAAATAGATAAATATATAAATAATCATGAATATATTATATTTCAACTAATTTATTTAAATGCAATTGCTTTAGAAATTTATTTTTAAAAAAATATCGCTAATTAAATGTTAAAAAATGTTAAAAAATTAAATTTAGTTGTTTCTAGTACGTACTTCATAAAAGTTTTTTTTTTTATTGAAGTTCAATGCTTAAATTTTGTAATATTAAAGGGAACTTTCTTTAAAGCACGTTGTTAGTATTTCTTTGTTACCATGAAAAAACAAGGCTTCAGTAATTAACAATTAATTGCATGCAAAGATAGCAGCCTTTAAAGCTTTAAATTGAATTTAAAATCAGACTTTTTAGTCTTACACATCTCATTTATATTTTTTTTTCTTTATTAAAATCATATCTACTGCGAATTTCAAAGTGTGTTTGCAAGTACCGTGTATATAATCTGAATTAACAATTTAAAATATTTATAGACTTGAACTGAAAGCAATGGCTTTTTAACTTCTTTTTAAGCTATATTTGACAAAGAAAGGTGAAATTTATAGAGTAGACAAATATAACCTAAAATAAACTATAATAAAATTCACTAATTTCCTGCTAAGTACACATAGAGAGAAAAAGAGAAAGAGAGATAGAATATGCAATCCAAACATAATTCAATTAAATATTTACTATTTAAAGCCGGCTATCATAATATTAACTTAACTATTTTGCATTAGTTGTATAGTTTATGTCAGTAGAGTGTCACAGTGTTAATCTAGGTAAACTGAAAAATACCTCTTTCTTCGTTGGCAAAATATTTTACTTACTGTTGCCGTGATGCAAAAAGCCAAAATTAGTAATTTCACGTTAAGAAACATTGCAAGTAATGGATTTTGAACACTTTGTAAAAATAGGACAAAACGTTAACCATTTTTAAATCTCAAATCTTTCAATTATATACTCCGAGAACTGATTTACCTTGAAATTCGCTACCTCTTTTGATAAGGATATCGATATTCTTATCAATTGTAGCAAAAATTAATTTGAAAAACAAATATGTATTTTCTTTCTGATAGCCTTGCAAATGGATTGTTATCACCAATTTCTCACACGCTGAATTTAAATATCTTCATTGGGTTTTTTTCCAACTCACATGTAATAAATGGTTTGAGCAATGGTAAACTATATCGGGCCGTGGTATAAAGAGGAACACAATTTCAATGTTTCAACGTTAGATCGTAATCAAACATTATTTTGGGCATTGTGTCCAATACTATTTGCTCTGAGAGTAATTATGACGAATTTGACTTCTTGACTGTTTTTTAGCGAAGGAAGTCGCTTTTCATTTTATCCATGAGTTTTTTTTTTTTTACCCCAGAGATTAGTGGGTTCAAGGAAGCACCCCACACTGCAAAAAATGAACTGTTGTTTTTACAGTATAATTCTGGCAGCCGAGGTTCCAAATTAAAACTTTAAAATGCACTGTAAGAAACTGTAAAACTAGGAATTTTAGCTCCTTACCGTAAAGTTAGCAATTTCAGTTTATTGCCGTAAAATTTAGATGTATTATACTGGAAGAACAACTGGCAGTAGATTGGTTCTATTTTAAAACTGTAAAATGCACGGTTACAAAATGTAAAATCAGCAATTTTACAGTTTAGTACTGTAAAGTTAGCAATTTTCACAGTTTATTACTGTAAAAGTAGCTATTTTTTTCAGCCTATTACAGTAAAATAGGCTGTATTATACTGTAAAAACAACTATATTTTACAGTGTATTACTTCCTTATGAGGTTAATGCATGTAGATTATCGCACTGTACACGGGCAGTTTAGACACTTAATAAGATCTACACTGACAATATACAATCTGTGGACTGCAGGTCGCATGCAACCAGCTAAATTCTTTAAATGTACGAGTAACCATGAATCATTTTATAGTTTAATGCTTATAAAAAATGAAATTTTGCTCTGAATTTATGAAAATTACACATAAAAATATAATTTGCATCACTATTTAATCTTAAAAAAGTAGGAAGCTCTAAGCTAATTTAGAGTGCTTTAGAAGTGCAGTTTGACAAAATTTAAAAAAGGATATTTCTCAATTATTTTCCACAATACTGTAGAAATAATTTTTCACAATTTATTTCATATAAGGGCAGCTGTGCCATTCCTAACAAGAATTCCTATTAATTAAATAACTGAAGCTCTTTATGTACTTGTTCTTAAACACTTGAAGGAAATCTAAACTCTGTAACTCTTCTTGGCATTTCTAATCACTTTACTGAAAAAAAATATTACACTGATTAAATGTACTTGCTTATTTAAAACCGAAAATAGACTGATTTTCATATTTCCAATTAAAACATGTTTTCACATAAGAAATGTTTCATTTGAATTAGAGATTTTAGTAAAAATGATGAGTGAATAGTGTTGTAATTTATGAAAGATTACTGCATCAATGTATCTGCTCAAAATGAAAGTTAATATACGGTTGAAGCAATTTTTTACCAAATAGTTTTTGTCTTGTTCACTTCTAAGTAATAATACTATTATCTTTTTTATTAATTTTGTTAGAAGCTATAATAAGATAGTGTCACTACTCACTAATTTTGCAAAAAGTGTGCTGAAAATACTGTTTTGATTTTGGAAATGTTTTACTAGAAGAAAATTCTTATTTTAAGTACCTGAACGAATATCACAACCGGATGTAATTATATTTTAGTCGTCTCACATTTAACTACGCAATAAGTGGGGATTATACAGGGTGCCCACTCCAATCGTGGACCAATAGCTAATTTCTAAACCGTTAGAGATAAGCATAGAGTTTATTTAGAAAAAAAAACCTCCAAATTACGAAAGGAATTTTGGGTCTATTCAATGTTTTTCAAAAAATCAAATTTTGAAAGAGTTACGAAATTTAAATTTTTATACAGCCCCCCAGTCCTATCAATCATATTTAGTAAAACATTCTTGACACTGTAACGTTTAAAACTAAAAAAAAATCACTCTTCTATCACAAAAATTGACCGAGTTATGACGTTTTGAAAAATCAAGATTTTGAAGGATTTCGCATACGGTCCCTTAAGCGATCTCTCGATGACGTCATGAAATAATGCAAAATCTTGATTTTTCAAAACGTCATAACTCGGTCAATTTTTGTGGTAGAGGAGTGATTTTTTTTTAGTTTTAAACGTTACAGTGTCAAGAATGTTTTACTAAATATGGTTGATAGGACTGGGGGGCTGTATAAAAATTTAAATTTCGTAACTCTTTCAAAATTTGATTTTTTGAAAAACATTGAATAGACCAAAAATTCCTTTCATAATTTGGAGATTTTTTCCTAAATAAACTATATGCGTATCTCTAACGGTTTAGAAATTAGCTATTGGTCCACGATTGGAGTGGACACCCTGTATATTGAATGCTTCTTATGTAGGGTGAGTTCTGGTAAGTGCGTACCCTTTTTTTCAAAGTTCATGTTCTCAAGGATGCTGCTCCGTTGAAAAATCTTGTACACTGACAATTTTTTTTTAGTTTTCTTTCCAGATCCTTTACTAAGATTTTCAAGCATATAATGTGTCAAATAAACCATAAGCATAGGTTTTGTGACCTGGTTTATGACACCTACTCTAAGGTACGCACTTTCCCTACCTAGCTGGGTAAGTGCGTCCACCTTAAATTATGTGAATATGAGCAGGAAAAAACTTCTGGCACACATTAAATATGTTAGGTAGTTGCCTTGGGATAATTCCTAATACTAGAGATCAGCACTTGCTTGCATGGATGAAACGCAATCAGTGATATCCCACGTGTCTTACGAACAACTGTGATTTGAAGTTTGAGAGAGTTGTGTCTGTGATTCTTCCTTTGTCCTTTTAATAAGACCAAGTGAGCAAATGTAAGTTGTTTTTATTTAGTAATAATCACTTATAGTCTACATAGTTTATTTTGGTTTAATACATTAATCAGTCTGCGTTTAAGCCAGAGTTCGCACTTACCCCTTCTTAAATGTAAAATGAGATATGTGCGTCCAATAGCGTTGTTGTAAATGCGTACCTCTGTGATTTTCTTTAATTCTATTTGTATGGTAGATCGTTAGGTGACCTGAGTGAACAATTCGTGTTTTTTTTTTTTTTGAATAAATACGGTTTTAATATTTTTTTTATTAGAATCAGCAGAAGTAAGAAAAAACACAAAATAAATAGCAAAAAAAAAAAATATAAACAAAATAATTGATCATGATATGATACTTGTACTTTTTTTTCTTGTACACTGAAGTAGTTTTTTACAAGGTGTTCTTAATTTTCTTAACTATAATTTATTCATTATTTCACCTTCGTTTTTTAAATCAGTTGGTTCCTCATTAAGTGTTTCACTTAATTTCATTGCTTCATTTGTGATTCTGGTTTAAATTAAGTATAGCTTATGATTGCTATTTTTAACGAAAAATGTACTAACTGATACTTTAAAGTCAATATATTTCAGAGATAATGAATAAAATTGAAATCTTACGCCGCATTCAATGGAAATATAAATACTTGATGGAAATGACGTCGGATTTATAATCGGCTTATAAAAGAGCTATAAGCAAAATTAAAGGTGAATTACGAGAGTCGGATTTTCCACGTAATGGTACAAACTTGCCTCATCAAAATGGTACGCACTTGCTCCGAATAATAGTACGCATATGCCTCATGATAGTGGTACGCACTTACCCCATCAAAATGGTACGCACTTACCCCCACCTTACTTTAAAGAAAGGGAAAGTGCGTACCGTCATATAAACAAATTTTAGTTAGAGTATTTGATCAAAATACCCCATGTATGTTATTAGTAGCTATTACTCAAAAGAAACAACTTGCATTTCTTGACTTCAATTGCTTGGTATGACTACAAAAGAAACTGAAACAAAACCTTCTCAATCTTTACTTTAAAGTTTTTTTGAAGACATTTAAGTTGTCTCTGATTGTGTTTCGTCTATTGAATCCAGGCCTGAATTCTACTTATTGAAATTATCATTAGACAGTTATTTAACATAGTCGATGTGTTGCAGAAGTCATTTCAGAACAGTGTTCATATAATTCCCAGTGGACGCACTTACCCCGTGGACGCACTTACCAGAACTCACCCTATTGCTTTTCCCCAAAGGAAATTTTAAGCAGCATTTGATATTGAATTACAACAGAAAACAGACATTTAAGGAATAAAATTATGATAAACAAAAATAAGCTTTTTACAGGGTAGCTAAAGTGTGCGAATTTAGTGTTCAAATTCGGAAGCTGAACTTAAGGTATGACGTAATGTTAAGAAGGGGTGGGGTGGAGTTCTTAAGCTGCTCACGCTCCAGGACACAATGTTGATGACAATAGGGACCTGGTTTAAAATTAAAGAAAAGAATATGGTTGCTATATTTTTAGTTGCTTTCAATTGATTACATCATTTTTTATTGTCAAACTTAATATTCTTTTCTTTGTATGTTTTATGTATACAAACTGAATTTGTAAACGCGAAGAGTCCCAAAAAATGTTTGGTCCCTCACTAAAATGTACAGGCATTATTTGCCGAAACTTAAAATTACCTACTTTTCCCAAAAATAGCTGTTTTATTTTCGAAATGCTTTCTGTTTTATAAAAAAAAATTAACCTTGCATGCCCAAAACGCAAAAAGGGTAAATAAAAATTGCAATAATAATCAGAATTTTTTTTTTATAAACTTTTCAATGAATATCACTTCAACTTTAGCTTCCGCAAGACTTTTTCTATTACTTTATTAATAAAATGATTTTTTGTTTAAAAAAAAATTATATATATTTTCTCTCTTAGGTCAAGCCTGAAAGTTTTTTCTAATATAATATCTTTCAATAGTGAATGTACGCATGTATAATAGAAAGTAGTAATGCACTGATAAGTAAATTGGTCGATTACCGATTAATCGGCTGAGCAGATTAATAATAACTATGATTGTTTTTAATACTTCCAATTTTACCGTCGCTGTTTTTTTTCTCTCGTATACCATTTCGAGCTAAGAAATAATAAGTAATTTATTTTTGAGAGAAGATTTGTTTTCCATTTTCCGAATTTTGCAAAATAATTTCATTATTTTGCCAAATTTCTTTGGCAAAATTTTTCATGTTGTCATTAACATATTGTTAATTACGTAAATTGGACACATACATTTTTCTTTGACTTTTATTATTTGTGAAAATTAAAGGTTATCTAAAGCACTGTGATAAGAAGAAATCTATCGATACATGGAAAATGTTGCAACATTGTTTATGTATATTTATTCAAAGTAAGAGCATTAATTTATTAAAAACTTTATATCAACTGTGAGGATTATTAATACTATTAATAAAATTATTCATCATAGTTTCTTACTGAAGGTATACTTTAAAGAATAACATTTAAAAAACATTTTTCAGCCGATTAATTAACCCGATTTTGCCGATTATTAATAATTGGCAAAGTAGCCGATTATGGCCAATTAATCGGTGCATTCCTAATAGAAAGTAAACGGTAAATACAAGCACGTCCAGACGCCGTTATCCACCCAAACAATTGATACGTTCCATTAATAATGCCTCGAAGCAAACACAGTTTTATTAAGACGCAACATAATTTATTTCCACCGACAGAGTGACCTTAAGTTAAAACGATCTCCATCTTCCCCGAAACAAAAGGCGCACACATCGCTGTGCTTCAAAGGCAAAGTGGGAAGCATCGTTAAAGCAATGTTGCAGCGCCAAGGGAGGATCATTACAGAGGGGCAATTAACTGCTCAAAGAAGGTGCCATCAGCACGATTTGCGATGCCTTATCTTGAAAAATGTCCCATTTGTATTGAGTTTTACAGTTTAGTAGCTATTTTCGAATCTATTAGCCAACTTTTACATTCAAAGCGATTATCATTGTTGGAATTTAAGTACTGACTGAGGGAGTTTTAACGAAAGTAGGCATTTGAAGAAGAAAAACGTATAACTTGAAAAATAAACACATGAAAATAAAGGCACGAGTGTATGAAAATAACAGTGTAGAACACTTGGATTTTGTGCTTATTTATTTCTTCTTCTTCTTTTTTTTTGTTTTTAATTTTATTTTTCAACCTATGTCTAGGCTTGTAGTAATCTAAGTACTTTTCAAGCTATTTAATCAATCATACATGCATGTATGCCCTACACACATACACACGTGTGTGCTTATTTATGAACAATTTCTGTAAAGCAGATTTTTCTCCGCTGATTTGTGATATCGCACGAGAGAAAATTTCTGATTTTGACAATTGAATAGTAAAATACTTATGTGTAAATAACTCTTCACAGAAGTAGCATATGTTTTTTTCACGGTTTCATCACTTGTTCGTGGAAAGTGAGCTATTCCTGTTGTGTCAGTCATGAGAATAGGGCCGTGGTGGCCCGATCGGTAAGGCATCGGACTCGTGTCCGAAAGGACCCGGGTTCGATCCCAGCCGATCAAAGATCCACCGTCTTGATTAATGGTGACTGGGAGGCGCTAAAAATGTCGTGGTCACAAAGTCCTCCAAGTGAAACGATACCTCTGGGGGTGCTAGGGCCTATGGTTTGCTCGACCCTAGATTCTGGTTCAAAATTAAGAACAGAGCGCTCTTCAGGGCCCTATCCCGGTTAAACCACTAAGCTGGTAGGTACGGGGGACCCTGGAGGGTGAAATGCGTCAGTCATGACACGGCGTGTTCTGTTTAACTTTTAAATCTATAGCGTAACAATGTGCTCTTCATCAATCAGAAATGTTGTAAATACCTATTTTATGTAAAGCACACATACAACAACAATAGCACTTTTAGATGCATAACTTATTTCTCGCATATTAGTACACACACAAGTACCTATTTTTCAACACTATGATTTTTTATACTTCATTAAAATTAAAACTTCTTTTAAGACTTCTTTGAACGTCATACTTTACAATTTTTGCCAACGAATGTACTAAGTGTACTAAAATATAGGGTATAAAGCGTGCTCGAGACGCGCTGAACATGTATTTAACCAACTTAACTCTCAATGACGAATGCTTCCAACTGGAAACGAATCCAGTTTAAGTCTTTTAAACTGCTGTGAGAGAAGAAAAAACTTTTGATTTTAGCAATAACCAATATAATACATATAGCATCTGCAATGTATTACGCATTGCAGATGCCATGTGTATCATATTGGTTATAACACAAGCTTTGTACAAGTGAAATCGACTTTTCACTTGTGGATAGTAGCTTCAAAGCTGATAGAAATAAAAGCAGATTTTTCATTTCCCCCCACCATTTTCTAAATAAATTTTTTTGTTTAGTTTTAATGTCTTGGAAAGAATTACTTCTCACTTTTCTGTGAAAAATTGAAAAAAAAAATTGCTTAAACTAAGAAATTGTTTGTGATATTTAGGAATGCGTCAGGGCAGTGGTGCACAACCGTGGAAAAACGTAAACTGAAATTCTGAATAATGAGTCCAAATTTGTTACTAACCGAGGTTTACAACTTCAAACGCTGAAAAAATCAGCGGGCCACATGGGTCAGCTTTACTGGCTGCATGTGGCCTACGGGAAAAAAGTTAAGCACCACTCTGCTAGGCAATTCGAAAACAATGTTTCATAATAATTTTTTAAACTGTTTTCAGTCCCCCAAAGAGAAGTGTTGTTATTTTTAGCAATCAACCGTACTTTTATCAAAAGTATGATTTTTGAGCATTTTTTACGGTTGCAAAAAATAAACGCCGAAAAACATCATTATCTATTTTTTTAATCAGCTGTTTAATGGTGAAGACGCACAAAAAATAAATAAATCATTAATTTAATTAAAAACAATATTAAAAAATATAAACAAAAAAAAGCATTTAAATGCACATGTACTTATTTTTATTAGTATACGTTTTTATTTCAGTATCAACACAATAAAAACAATTGTCTCCAAATAAAATCTTAAAGCTGAGATTTAACAGCATAATGTCATGACTTCTAGGTGCCATCCATCAATTCTTTATTCCACGTCAGGTTCAGGAATTTCATTATCGTCGGGGTCTTTCACCATCACGCATTCTGAGCGACATGGGATAGAGTGCTGCAGAGCACGAAATAAGAATTAAAGCTCTTATATAAAGTTGTAACATGAGAGAGCTAGAACCTTTTAAAAACTAATAACTTAACGTGAACCTAACCTTAATGCTTTCTTAAAACTAAAGCATAAAATCTTCAGATTGAGAAATCAATGCATCTAAAAAAAAAAGTACAATAGACTCGTCTCAATCGTCACTAAATCAAAATAAGATTCAAAAATTGAAGTTAAATAAAATAATAATAATAAGTTTGAACTTAAAAAATATGAAGCAAGCATTGCGGATAATGAGAGGGGAACATTTTTCGTGTTCAGTAGAACTGATTACACTGCAAATAATGAACTGTTGTTTTTACAGTATAATACTGGCAGCCGAGGTAATTTAAAACTATAAAATGCACAGTAAATTAACTGTAAATCTAGCAATTTTACAGTTTCTTACAGTAAAGTTAGAAATTTTACAGTTTATTGCGGTAAAATTTAGCTGTATTATACTGCAAAAACAACAGTATAATACTGGCAGCAGAGGTTCCAGTTTAAAACTGTAACATGCACGGTAATAAACAATTAAATTATCAGTTTTACAGTTGATTACTGTAAAATTAGCAATTTTACATTTTAGTACTGTAAAAGTAGCAATTTTACAGTTTATTACAATAAAATTAGCTGTATTATAATGTAAAAACTAGATTCATTTTTCACAGTGTAGCATAGGGCTCTTTCGCCTTGAATACGGTTTTAAAGTTTACTAAGGACATAAATGCTCTAGTGTTTTAGAACGTACTATATGATTACACTAAATGGTGAGACCCCTGATATAACAGAAACATCCTTGGTCTTTTCTCTTCCAAATATTTATATGTATTTTTGACGGTGCTTTTGGGCAAATCAAGGTGCTTCGTTTGGTACTTTTTTGATATTTTTATTCACGAAACATAAAACATTTACACTCATCATGAACGTTTTTCTTTGGTAATTAATGAAACCAAAATACTGAAACAATATCACGATGATTTTGAAAAAAAAATTGAAAGCGCATTTACTTATTTCTCACACTTTAACAAAAAGTTTTAATGTGATGATTTTTCGTAGTTATTTTACACCTTTTATAATATGTCACAAATAAGAGTTCTTTATTTATAGATTTGTCACCAAAATGTAATTCTAAAAATCTGACAGTAACCAAAGAAATGGATATTAAGAATATTAATATCTTTCATAAAACATGCCAACTTAATTTCGAACAAAAGTTAGCAACCGAATCAAAACACAATTGCAGCAACTTATAAGTAATAAAAAAAAATGCTAACTCTTAGTCATAATATTCATATTTCTCAAGAAAAATCCCGCTGACGCTTCATAAGTAACTTTGTTACCAGTTATAAAGCAAAAACTTTTTACCTGTCAGGAATTAGTTGTCAAAGGAAAATAATAAAAAGAGTAAGGACACGTAAAAGCGTCCAACCTTAAATGATTAGCAGTTGTCTAACTGCATTGAAAAATACAGAATACTTTTTTGTAAGGATAATAAAAGTTGTGTTTGAAAATAAGTGTACACAGTTAAAGTAAATAAGTCTTGAATCAGTGACAGTGAAGAATAAGTAATACATTTATCGGACATTATAATGTAATGAGTTCCATGATTTCAACAATAAGTTGAGACACTGTCAGATATTTGATGAGTGAGTAAGAAGCAATTACGTAATTTTCACAAAAATATATTTGCTCTATGATTTTAGTGGAGAAAATCTTCAAAAAGAAATTTATTTTCGCGAGTTAATAAGACACAACTACTCAAGTTATACAAAACATAATGCTGTTCATGGTTTTACAAGAAAATAGTTTTCGAAGTTAAGCATCGTTAAGTAAGAAACAATAAAATAAGTTATATAATTTGAAAATATTGAAGAAATATAGAAAATAACCTACATGTCCTATTCTGAATTCCTTCTGAGCTTTGCATACGAGTCCCTCCATACATGGGCACTGATATCTTGAGATTTCGTTCCTTCCTTTAGTCACAAGACTGCAGGATTCTCCTAGAACAAAAAGTTCGGAAGCATCTAGAACAAGGTTAAATACAGCCGATCGCGTTTCTTTAAAAAAAACGGCTAAAAGAAGATCCCGCGTAATGCGATAATTTTCCAACGTTTCAAGCTATTGTAATTTGTCATTTTTATTCCGAATGATAATATCCCGCTTATTAGAATTGTCTTTTTGTTTCAAATTGGTATTAAAGCTAGTGGGTTTCACTGTTTATATTAATGTTTTAAAGCTGTCTCTAACCAAGAGCATCATCAGTAAGATGTCTGTCGCTCATTTCTACTCTTGTGCACTGTGCTCGATACTTAAACGTTTTGAGAAAAACTGCAGAGAAACCCAGAGAAATGAAGATTTTTTCGTCTCATTTAGTTTAACCTTTTATGTCCCAAATTAATTTAGCAATGAATTTATATATATATTTTTTGGTTTTTTAAGTTGAAAATGCACCAAACAACATATATAACGAATAATTTTTTTTGACAATCAGTAGAGTCTAAGGCCCTTCACACCTTAGGACCCCTAAGGAAACTGTTTCCGATCGTAGGTACCACCTGTCAGCCTCTCAGCAAAGTACAAGGAGTGGTACTTTCTAGTACCAGCATGCCTACCACTATTTAGAATTCATAGTACTATATTAATATAAGCGGTACTTCTGAGTCCCGTCGGTGCATGAAGGGTTAAAACTACCGAACGAGAACAAAAGATAAAAAAAAAAACATGCAAGCAGAAATTGGATTGCATAATCTTCTAGAGTTTAATTGGGTGCTTGCGTGGTGGTGAGAAGTTGGCCATCCATGCTTTGGACCTTGGGCATGGACCCGCAGAGGCCAGGCGGTGGATTATCGAGATGCAGAAAATATTCAGCACCCATATCGTATGATTATGCCGCATGTAAACGATCCCTTGGGGATTCGTTTAAATTTGAATTAGCTCGGAAAAAACCTTGTATAAAACATGTATGCTACAACTTTAATATACTCAAGTCACGATTGCAGCCAGTTTTACTGAAGGAAATGTATTTAAAAATGCATAACTTTCAGTTTAAAATATTGTAATCTTTATTGAAAAAATTTAAGTAAGGGCAGAACTTTTTCGAGCTTCAAATAAGCGCTTCATTTTAAGGATGCATGAAATAAATAAAATAACATTTGTTGAAAAAAAGTAATTAAAGAAAATCAAATTCTAAACTTTTCTTTCCAATGATACATATTTGATCGTCTCTGAAACAAATTAAAATGTATATTAGCGGTCTAAATGTTTTAATCAATATTTTTCTTGAGTAAAGGTGCAAGATATTGATTTCACTTTTCACACTTAAAAATTGATCTCGGATATCAGTATATTGAGGAAATTACGTTGGTTCATTCAGGCTATTTCTCATAAAGTTCCGGTGTAAAATTTTCCAGACTTGTATTTTCTACTTGCATAAAATTGACATGAATAAATTGACTAGATTAAGTTCACATGAATATAAACCAAATTATTTACAAATATATAACGTATATACAGGGTGGTTATAAATTAACAGGAGGTGTTTGGAGCCCTCTAGCTCGCGAACTACTGCGCAAAACATTGCCAAACTTCGCGAGCATGCATATTAGACCATGGAATTTTGATTTCTGGTATAAAAAAATTAGTTGGAAAAATCACCACCAGGGGGAAATTTGGCGCTGTAAAAGAGTATTACACGGAATATTGCGTGAAAAGATGCTGTATAAAACAATTTCGCCAAGCAAAAATGATTGTTCTTTGCAAATGCGGTTTGATATGATCGCCGTAGAATTTTCTATTAAAAAAAAAATTACCACGAACAAAATAGCTGTCCACCAACCAAATAGAATGCAATAATTTGCATAAACGCTTTGCGTTTAGCGATCATCTGTATAAAATGACTGACTGGGAGCATTCTCATCATTCTGAGCGCAGTTGCCTCTTGATGGCTTTAACTATGCAGGACCGCGCTTTGTTAGTGGAGCTCTACTATCAGCGTGATGAAAATGCCAATGTTACTCTTCGAGAATTTCGGCGAGTGAAGCAGTTAAGAAAAGGCCCACTGACATTAACAAATTTAAGAAACATGATTAAACGGTTTAAAATGACTGGATCTCAGCCCAGCAACCAGGCTAGGGGCGTCAGACGGTCAATCGGCTACAAGTTGACGAAGTTGCAAATGCTTTTAGAGAACAATGCTTTGATGCTATCAAAGAAACATTTCTAATATCGCAAGTTTCAAAGATATGATAATTTTAAAAGTTAGAGAAATCCATTCTGATATGTTACGAGCTGCCGTAGAAAATATTCTGCATCGTATGCAGTTCTTACAACTTTACAATGGCGATCATATCGAACCACATGTGTGCCAAAAAAAGTCATTTTTGCAAATAAAATGGATGCATATTTTGTCAGTAGCAATTAATTCTTCGATAATCAGAATAATACACTTTAACAGCGCCAAATTTCCCCCTGGTGGTGATTTTTCAAACTATTTTTTTATTTTAGAAATCAAAATCCCGTGGTCTAATATGCATGCTCACGAAGTTTGGCAATGTTTCGCCCAGTAGTTCGCGAGCTAGAGGGCTCCAAACACCTCCTGTTAATTTATAACCACCCTGTATTTAAGACGAACTTTAATGTTCTAAACCATTATTTACCAAATTTTCTGAGTCTTACCCTAATGTAAATCTTAGTCTTTTTAACAATGCGAATTTCCTTTAGGAGTATATCTTGAAACTTGCATTTTGGTGTTTATATCGAAAAAATAGTTTGATGCTCAAAATTTCCAGTTTCAAAAAATACTTATGCAGATGTTGTGCATTTGAAGAACAAATTATCTCCTTACTCTGGAGCTCCAATTACACAGGCCAACAAAAAAAACCTTTTTGAAAACTTTTTTAATTTAAATAGCTGATCTTGATAGATTTTTATGTGCTGAATCCAAATCTGCTTGTAGTTTTTATGTATCACCCTTAGTTTCCAAGCAAAATGTATTTTATTATATAGTCTAATACCCATTTACAGTATATAGGGAAATCAATGAAACACTGTAGAATTGTAAAAATGGTTTGTATTTACAGTAAAATACTTGGAATAGTAATTTTATGTGATGATACAAGGTTCACTTGTCAACTGGAATTGCTTTATATTTTCTTTCCCTTTTTTCCTTGAAGCTTCTTGTGTAGCTTTTCCTGCGATGAATAGCTTGCTGAACTTCCCGGTGAAGTGACCAACAGTAATCCCCCATCATGTTGTAGCATGTGTTTCAGCAGTGCTGCCAACATCATCTTTGTTCATTAGACCTATTTTTTCATGTTAACTATGAAAAAGCTGTTAAATTCTAAAAATGTTTCTTTATTTCATGAATGTAACTATAAAATGTGAATAAATGGTGGGTGATACAACTTTTTAAGCATCATATTTGGATTCAGCAACCTAAACAACATAAGAATAAGGTATTTTCATTAAAAAAGTTTTTTCATCGTTGGCCTGTGTTATCCACATGTCTAATCAACCAATTTAATGGTTTCAAAGCTTGTCACCATTTGTGGATACTCCGTTAACACAACTAGCACATTTTCTGACAACACCACTATCATTTTGACCTATCTTATTGCCAATTATAAGCGGACAACGGAAATTAGCACAATGTGTGAACGGAAATTAGCACAAAAATATTGCGCATTAGTTTTCTGAGGTTTAGGAGTCAGTAATCTAGATTTTTAGTTTTCCGAATATTGTCCTGACCGGTTCGTATAATTGAGGTTAAACTTTTTGAGAGCATTGTATTTTAGCCTATTCACTCTTAAATAAAGAACTGTTTCATGACAGAGAAATTTTTTAACCTACCTTCGTTTCTTAGCCTTTTGCAGCAGCCTCTCCTTGATGGGAAAATAGAATATCTCACACAGCATTCATTTTTTTCACAGTCATTAGAAGTCTGACATCTTTTTCCGAGTACTAGCTAGAATGTAAATTTTTTAAAATGTAGTTTTCTGTCCTCTATGTTATCATACAACAGTTAGAGGGAAAGGGTGCTTCTGACCGACTTTTAGGAAGAACACTTTCTGTTGGCGTTATATGGTCTTGTAAATTACTGTTTAAGATGGGTGAAGACTAAGCTTTTCAATTAAGTTTGTCTTTATCTGTAACTAATCTATCTAAAACTGGATTTTAAGCATTTATTCAGTTTAAATCTCCATTTATTTTGTCCTAATGTTTTTATTAAAATGTGTACAAAATAATTTAGTGCAAGAAGGAAAGCACATTTTGTTTTAATAACTTAAAACTGCACACTGTAATTAAAGCATTGATATGTGAAATACGTAATTAGAAATTCTTAGAATGAATTCCTTCGTAACAATGGAGTTTTGTCTATAGGTACTATAAAAAACAAAATAGGGCTTGAAATTTATTATTGGTACTAAAAACAGCATATGAAAACATGGTCCTCGAAGAAAAAAAATCAACTGTATACCCGTTAAATTAGATTTTTCCGAAAAATGTTACGACGAATACTTTTACTTTTTATGATTTATTTCTATGTAAAGCAATCCATTGGAAAAAATGGTTATATGGTATACAATTACGACGATATTGCCCTGTTCTACATGGAAACGGCAGCTGTATTTTAGCTCAAAATAAAAAGCTATTTAACGTTTAAGAATTCATAACATGATTGAAAACTGAAGCAGTAGACGTATGATGGTACAAAAAATTAACTATATATATATAAATATATATGGAAGTTGAAAAATTGTCCCTTAAGTGTCGAAAGATGCGTAAATTGGAAAAAACAACAAAAGAACAAATTGAAATTTTAGCAAACATTTTAAAATTTACGAAACAATTTAAACAGATAAAAAGAACAAACATGGGTAATGTGCTGCCTAATCTTCAGAGAGCAGGAGCAGCGGTTAGAATATTATTAACTTTGTAGGTTTCAAAAGAGGTAGGCTATTAACAAGTCAGCTGATTTATTATAATACGGCAATAAATGCATAAAATTTAGAAGATTTGAATCAGTAAAATTGAAATTTTTTATGTATTTTCTGTATTATTTAAGTTGTGATTGAATAAAATAAGATATGCTGACAAATTGAATAACCACCCCCTGCTCTTACCTACAAAGAAAAGAAACAGACACATACCCAAATCCAAGAGTCCGCAGCCAAAATCGCAATCCATATTCGGTCCAGGTTTAACATGTAGTTCCTGCTCACTTCCAGCCAACGCTCTTCCTGTTGGACTTTAAACGTTGTCTATCATAAAAGCTGGTAGACTAACATGTTGCCAAAAGCAGTAATTCGGGAAGAAACTACAAATGTTTTATCTGCCGTGTAGAATTTACAAAGAGTTTAGCATAGTAATAAATAAATTCTGATGGATAATTGTTATAATAAAATAAATTAGCAGCAAATTTGAAAACCTGTTTATCAAAATCAGCAGTCAATCAACATCAGTTGCTGAAGCATCAACATCAAGTTACAAAATATTTTAAAACAAATCTACATTTTTTTGAAAAAGAAATTTATACGATCAAGCCATTTTTGGAGTATAGATAACAGTTTTGAAATCGTTCATAAATTAAAGAACAATCCAGAATATGTATACACATACGATTTTGAGAATTTATTTTGTAATATACCTTTAGAAGACCTTTTCAGCACTCTTTTAAGAATTTATGACACTTTTTTCATAGGGGACGAGCTTGGAATCAATAGGGATTTTTTCGAAAGCATTTGTCATTTCTGTATTTTTAACAACTTTGTTACTTTTAACAATCTTACTTTTAAACAAATTCACGGTATCGGAATGGGTACCAATTATTCCAGTTCTGCTGCAAACCTATATCTTTTTTACTACGAATTTAAATACACTGTCAACTTTAATGTTAAAAGACCTATCTTCAGATATATAGGGGAGACTGGGTACGGTTGTGACAATTTTCATTTGATCCCCCATAGATCCCTTAGCAATGCCTGTGAGATGGTTTAAAGTTGTTTTTATGTTAAAGTGTTTATTTGCCTGCTTATAAACACTAAAATTTTCTCCCCAAGTACAATAGTTAACTCACAGGACCAAATTAAACAAAAAGGGAAAAAATGTCACAACCGACCCCACCCCAGGGGCGGTTGTGACAGTGCTTGGGGTCGGTTGTGACAAGTTCAAAAATACAGCAAAACAGTCTAGATCACTTTTAATTTCAAGTAATATTAAACGTAATTCAACATAACCTTCATCTGGGAAAGTTTAACATTTAACAATGTGTCTCGTTCAGTTGAAGTAGCCTTATACCAAGTTTTACAAAAATATCAGGTTTTTGGAATTTCGTAACGTCTGTTTTGGCAACATTATGCACATAACCGTGTCTGTTCATAACAATTCTCAAGTATCAAAGAAAGATTACACATTTATTTGTTTTACTGAAGCTTGTTACTCTTGAAAGGCTAGTTGCATGAGCTACAGGAACAGACGTGAAACATTTCTATTCATAAATGAACGAAACCATTTCTCAGTAGCCATTTTACTCTCATATCTGCTTTTAGCGTATATGTAAGCTCAAAAGCACTTTATTATGAGCAATATAACCTATGCACACGTTGTTTTCATTGTGACAGCGCCGGCCGGCTCCATCGCGTTTACGAATGAATGTTTCGTAGCAAAGACTTACG
Organism: Uloborus plumipes; assembly: GCA_038373865.1. Taxonomy (NCBI): domain Eukaryota; kingdom Metazoa; phylum Arthropoda; class Arachnida; order Araneae; family Uloboridae; genus Uloborus; species Uloborus plumipes. The sequence continues at coordinate 208,759 of JAXGGA010000449.1, read as the reverse complement.
ATTAACGTTGCATTTCCAAAGCTGTCCGAAAGAAAATAAAGTTTCACTTCTTTATAAGCTTCTTTATATTTCATTAGGTCACACTGTCCTATTTCTGTCTTCTCCAAGCGTATTATGGGCATCAAATATGATAAAAACATGTTTTACTCGTGTCACAACCGTCCCCATGCAATTTGTCACAACCGACCCCAACCCACTACTTTTGAAAACAGCAATCGCCATGGCAATACAAAATACCCTACATAAAAAGTAATCACTGCCATTTCACTATTAAGGTTCACTACTAATGGGGAGAAAACTTTCATTTCTCTATCTTTACCCATTCAACAGGAATTACTAAAAGACATCGAACAAAAAAACTTACTTTTGACTGTTAAAAAGTAACCAACCCCTCTGCTAGCGTTAATGTCGCTCGATGTCTAACGCAATGCTTTGATACACATTCAGACAAACATTCTGATACTCTCTCTCTTTGCTTCAACCAGGTATTAATTATGGTTTAGCTAATATGACGACTGTCACAACCGCCCCGCGTCACAACCGTCCCCAGTCTCCCCTAGATGATATTCTAATTGTTGACAAAAATATGGAGAACGAGTTCAAAGTTATATATCCACATACTTTACTATTGAATAAAGCCAACGAGGATAACAAAAATGCTAATTTTCTCGATATTTCAATTAAAATTATAAACCAAAATATTACACTGGATATCTATGATAAAAGAGAGAATTTTAATTTTTACACAAGAAGTATGCCACATTGGTTTACCAATTTGCATAAAAAAGTTTTTATAAATATTATTACAGGACAACTTTCGAGATTCTATAAAATCTGTAATAACACTGCTGATTTTGATAAACAGGTTTTCAAATTTGCTGCTAATTTATTTTATTATAACAATTATCCATCAGAATTTATTTATTACTATGCTAAACTCTTTGTAAATTCTACACGGCAGATAAAACATTTGTAGTTTCTTCCCGAATTACTGCTTTTGGCAACATGTTAGTCTACCAGCTTTTATGATAGACAACGTTTAAAGTCCGACAGGAAGAGCGTTGGCTGGAAGTGAGCAGGAACTACATGTTAAACCTGGACCGAATATGGATTGCGATTTTGGCTGCGGACTCTTGGATTTGGGTATGTGTCTGTTTCTTTTCTTTGTAGGTAAGAGCAGGGGGGTGGTTATTCAATTTGTCAGCATATCTTATTTTATTCAATCACAACTTAAATAATACAGAAAATACATAAAAAAATTCAATTTTACTGATTCAAATCTTCTAAATTTTATGCATTTATTGCCGTATTATAATAAATCAGCTGACTTGTTAATAGCCTACCTCTTTTGAAACCTACAAAGTTAATAATATTCTAACCGCTGCTCCTGCTCTCTGAAGATTAGGCAGCACATTACCCATGTTTGTTCTTTTTATCTGTTTAAATTGTTTCGTAAATTTTAAAATGTTTGCTAAAATTTCAATTTGTTCTTTTGTTGTTTTTTCCAATTTACGCATCTTTCGACACTTAAGGGACAATTTTTCAACTTCCATATATTATTTGCTATTGATATTAAGCTGCTATTGAGCGCTTATTAATTCGCAAAGAAATTTTAATAATTTTCCATCTTGCATATATATATATATATATATATATATATATATATATATATATATATATATATATATATATATATATATATATATATATATATTCTTTAAAATTTTAAGGAAACTTTTACGGTTCTGTGTCAGCAGCTCACGAAAGAAACGATAGAATGTAGCTCATTTGCCATTACTATACGAATCGTTTACCCAAAGCACATAAGTTTATATTAATAATTAAATAGGCTATAAATACAGCTCTCCTTCGTCGAAAAATTCAAGAAACAAATAAATGCTTATAAGAGTATTTAAACTTTTACATATAATTAACTCCTGGAAAGCGATAAAAGGTTCAATAAGTAAAAAATTATTTTAATTTTTAGTTTTATTCAACACTTAGCAAAAGAAAAGAAAGAAAAAATATTACAGACATTAAATATATTCAGTTGATCTTTCTTACATCAAAAATATCTTATTTCCGATATAGTAGAACACAAAGAAAAAAAAAACTTTTCTCCGCACCTCTAAAATTCTAAGGTAATTTATCAATCATCACAGGCACTAAGCAAACATTTGGTGAATAAATACAAAAAAATACACTATACCTACGCATTTCGATAAAATACCCTACGGATTCAAAAATAATGAAATAGAAAAAGTATTTTTTCTCACTTACGACTGTGCATAAAAGAAGTAAAAATACAACCAGGCTCAGCTTCATTCTTGAAATTATGTTCAAAGTCACTCAATAAATTTCTCCGTCTGAGATTTATGTCAGTGGGTTACGTTTTTTCCTCAAACTTTTGTTTAAATAGTTATCTGACAGGAAATGAAATCATTGTCTGCTTCTCTTGAGATCATCGTTTACTTACCACAAACAGGACGTTCCTCCTAGATTTGAATGTGATACATAATATTTCGTATTTTAGTCATGTGTGAAATAATCAATGAATCTAGTAAATTGATTCTTTGTGGTTTCGTTTATCTAATATTGAATTTCCCATCTTCATATTTCAAAAAAAAAAAAATCACATTTATTTTAAGAATAAGGTGTTAGTCATTTACATTCACGCAAAATTAACCTCAAGTTGCGTGAGATATTTTTTTTTTGTTTTGTTTGTAAATTTATAGACCGCGGTCGTTTAGCTTACATTGAACTGTCTATTTTGACGTTTCAAAATCGATATTTATTTTTTTGAAACATATATTTTAAGAATAAAATGTTAGTCAGTTTACACTTTAAAATAAACCATAAAGTTGCATTTATTATTCTTGATAGTATTATTACCCTAGCAGCATCATCTCATCGGCCGATGATCGGCCATTCATCGAAACCCGATGAAATTCTCATCCGCCGATGATCCAATATGTCTCATCGGCCATGCAGAATCCGAGCAGCAAAATCCGATGAGAATACGATGAGATTTCGAGCAATTTACGGGGCAGAACAGTCCCGTGCCGAGGAATGTCATCGGGAAATTTGATCGGAAGGATATCGTTTTCCGATGAATATAGCTCGGCTTATTTTCATCGGGAAAGTTGATCGGAAGGATATCGCTTTCCGATGAAAAGTAGCTCATCGAAAACCGTGCTCGGATACTGATCGGAACGATGTCATCGTGCCTTACAGGATCAGTTTACGAGGAGTTTGTTGATCGGCCGAGCAAACTCCGATGAGTTGATGCTACTTGGGTAGGTTTCGCAGTTTGATATCCTTGCAGATATATCACCTTCTCCTACTTATATTGAATGGAAAATGTTAGTTTTACCTTTTATTTCGACTGCTTTATTCTAAAGATACAATGTTTAAATAAATCTATGCAAAACTGATGTCCAGTTAATCCATTCATATTTATTAAAAAGATACGATGCTCTAAAGACAGTAAAAATAGTCAACTCATTACAAGTTGCGTGCAGTTGCAAAATATAGTATACTATACTTCTTAAAGCATAGAAAACGATTTATACTTTAGAAGAATATATTAGATTCAAATTTTACATAGAAAAACCTTGTAAAAACAAGTGCGCTATTAGTTTACTATGTACGTAGTTTCAGGATTACATAATTTCAGAGTGCGAAAATCACTTTCTAGACAGTGAAGCACTCTTTTCCAGGAATCTTTCAGTAAAATTTCGCAACGAAGTTTAGTGATAATTTGAATGCTGATTATTCAATTTTTCATAACGTCTAAATGGACAGAGTTTCAGAAAAACTCTTTTCTTAAGAAACTCCTACGAAAAGGTTGCATGTCGTAATGGAATTTATTTTTCAGTTTTACGAATGTAATGTTTGTTAGCTCTTAAAACCATTGCATTAATGTTGTTTAGGAAATTACCTTATTGTTCAATACTTTCAGTTTAAAGTACGCCCAAAGTCTGCAACTGGCAAACTTCCACATATGGCTAATCTATCTGGATGAGAGGGAAATTACTAATTTGATGCGCGTGATTTCAATATGAACCTCCTTAATTTGGAGGGCATCACAAATTCGAAAAAGTTTCCAACCCTAGAAACTAACAGATATGTCCATTTTCGCTTGTAAGCCTGGGTTTACCTTTCCATTGAGTCGGTGGTCAAACAGTAGTAATATTTTCTATTTTATAATGCTGCGCCGTTTTACTAGCTACTGGTATTCTACTTGATGTGTGAAATGTAAGGAGTTAGGAAAATTAATTTCTTTTTTATTCTAATACACATTTTATGTGTATGTTAAAAGAAGTACATAATTGAAAGCATAGTTCAACAATAAGGTCGGCGCTTTGTTTTGATTAAAATTCTTTAAAGGAAAGTGCTCATGAAAGAAAGAAATTATTTTCAAACCTAATTCTTAATGAAGAAAACCACGAAAAGTACCACAATGCATTATTATCTAAGTGTGATAAATTTTTCTTTTTTTGTGTGTATTAATTAATTTGTTTATTTTATTTTCATATTGATTCATTGATTATTTCACACATGACTAAAATACGAAATATTATGCATCACATTCAAATCTAGGAGGAACGTCCTGTTTGTGGTAAGTAAACGATGATCTCAAGAGAAGCAGACAATGATTAAAAAAAAATTCAGTATTATTATTTTTGTTTCTGAAAGTTTTAATTTTCGACTAATTCTTTAGGTTGCAAAAGTTATTTTGTTTTAATTCTTATTGGCACGCGTTATGTATTTCTAATATTTGCAGTAATTGCTTAAATGCAAATAATGTATTTAAAGTTTAAAGTAGAGAATAATAAGACAAAAAAATCAAGAAAAGTGTTCTATGTAAAAAATGTGCATCCAAATTCTATTCTTTTTTTTTTCAAAAATTACTGCTAAATAGTCATTATATTTTCTTCAAAATTTATTTTTCATTATTTATACGCTGGTTCATCTCATAATAAATAAATAAATAAATAATTATGTACAAAAACGCTTTAAAATGTTTTTAACTAAGTTACCTACTACTATGATTCTGTAGACAAGGCTTCAAAGTTTAATACGAAGAAAATTTTGATTTAGTGAATATTCGTTAAAAAAAAAAATGTCTAAAAGTACTGGTTTTAACGTGCTACTTTATTCTACAAATACGTTCTAATATATCTTATAATGCAAATACCTTGCATCTTTAAAAATATATTATATCCATGTACGTAATTTAATAGAAAAAGTCCAATAAATGCGTCACCTTTACGTTTATTTATTAATTTCGTTTTTTTCTCCTTTACTAACCAATTTTTTCTTTTATGTTTAGCGTCGTTAAAATGTCCCTAAAAAGACGCTATGAATATTTTTTTAGGAACTTCCACAGTAAAATTAGCGAATTAATTACCTTAAAACCAGTAATAAAGCCATAACAATCTTAATGAAAGTGCCGGAAAATTGTGCTTTAAAAATTAGGAGGAGAACTTAGACTTATAGCTGTACCGATTTTTAAATACTTGTAATTAGACTAACGATTTCCTTTTCCTTCCCACTTTGCATTTTCTTAATGATGAAGACTTTTTAATTGGAATAATGACTAAAAGCATCACGTTTTCTTTAATGTTACTAATCAAATGTTATCCGCTAGTGAGTAGAAAAGCTTTTGAGAAAAAAAAGGCATTTGCAGGCTGGTAGACAGAAACTATGCTTTTATTGAATAACATAAGCTTATAATGTTGAAGGCATATGGAAACAAAAAAACTGAATTAAATTTAAGTTAATATATCTAATCAGTTGATAATGACCAACTTCATTACCACACTCTTATGTTATTCAATAAAACCACACTGTAAAAAATGAATGTTGTTTTTACAGTATAATACAGTTAATTTTATAGTAATAAACTGTGAAAGTTTCTAATTTTACAATAATAAACTATAAAAATGTTACTTTTACAGTACTAAACTGTAAAATTGCTAAGTTTACAGCAATAAACTAAAATTACTAATTTAACAGTTTATTATAGTGAATTTTACAGTTTTAAATTGGAACCTCGGCTGTCAGTAAAAACAACAATTCATTTTTTGCAGTGCATATTTTCTTTCAGACACCTCAACGACTTTAATTTTTTTTCCTTTTTATAATAAAACACATTTCCCATTACATATCGGTAATGGGATCAACCAACAATCTTTCGGTTAACAGACGAACTCTCAAACTAACCGTACCATGGAGAGTCAAGTGTAGATAAATGTTAATCGCGTTAATATAAACTACACTTTAAAATCAATTCAAAGATGTTCCTGGGAAAAAAATGTGCAGCTGATGTGCCTAAATTGTACCAGTAACATATCTGACAAAACAGGATAGTTTCCCTATAAGTTAGTAACTTTTCTGAAATGAACCTGAAATCTCCCTGAATAATTCAGAAACCTGCTCAATAAAAAACTTTGATAGGTTTTTTGAAAGAACTTCTCATTTTCAATAGAATTGCTAAAACATTATAGCAAATGTAGCCAAAGCTAATGCAGGATTACGAACAAGGAGCTAACTGTCCACCGTCTGTAATTCTAGTAAACTAGTGCCTAAAGACTGAATTTTGCCTTCGTCAGGGGTTCAGCTAATCTGGATGGAACATAATTGTGCTGAAGGCGGGACATTTTATAAAAACACTTAACGCTTTGCGTATTTTTAAACTGGTAGCTAAACACATCAGCGAGAAGTTTACATTCATGCAACAAGCAGCAACCCAGGAAACTTTTTCGAAACGATACTTGATTTTCCCAGAAAAATGGTGACAACTCGTAAAATCCCGGAACGTTACCTGAAAATATTCGTGGCGTTTCGTATTTTTTTAACAATGGAAGCTCTGCGCATGCACTTTGAAGGTAGGAGACAAGTTACGATTTTTAAAGGCATTTTTTGTTTTCAGTTTACATTGGCCGTCAATAAAAATAAAAAGCACAGCTTTAGAAGAAGAAAAAGAAAGTCAAAAAATTCGTCACTGACCTGTGTGTTTAATTGCTTTCTAACTAACAAGTAGTTCTTATTTGAACGAAGATTTGAGTAGTTTGTAATTTTTTAATTAGATTAAAGGTATGATTTTTTTCAAAGGCACTTTTGACACTTGTGGAAGCTAACTTTTATGTGTTTTTACTCACAAACCAGAAAGCGAACTATTAAGCAATGAGAACTACGTTTTCTTTGTCTAAATGGTAAACAGTTCAGAAAGTGAAGTTAGCGAAGTTATCCAACTAGTGTAGAATCGCCTATACGCTATATTTTCCACCAATTAATATTTACAAATGTGACTTCAGGCAATCAGTCTCTTAATGAACTAAATAGGAAGCATATTATCAGTAGTAAATAAGAGACAGTGGGTGAAAACTTTTTGCCGGAAAAGCAGATATACATTGTAATGAATTTTAAATAGTATACACATACACTTATCCAATATAAATAAGTTTATTGAGTTTGTGAATACAGAAAACACTCTACTGTGTCTTTAATTCGTGAAAGTAAATGCTTTCTTTCAGTCTCAATATATTTCGTTCCTTCTCCTCCTGCTTTATTCTTCAATCTCAGGCGGCACATCTGTGTTTTGCTCATCGATGTCTCCTGGTACTGCACATCTTGGCTTCAACCTAATGACGTGCTGAAATAATTAAAGCATTATAGATATAAATCCCTTTATAGTGTTAATTTTGCAACAGTTCATTTAAAGTTATCAAAACAGAAGTTCAATAAACGCGTCTTATCATATAACTGTTTTGCATGCAAATTTGGTAATATTTGTAACTCCATTTAGGCCGATATGAGTTATTTTCATAATGGATAGGGAATATGTTTATAAAAACAGCTTAAAAGCCTGCTAGGTGGTTTTCTATTAGAAGCAAAATAAGGTATATTAAGCCTAACTGAGACTATAGCTGCAGTGTTCCGGTAACATTGACTGGGCAAAGTGGATCTCTGCACCGTTTTGCCCAGCACATTTAATAAAATTGTTTATATATAGATATGTTGCAATCTAATTATACTTGCGTAGCTTATGAGCACATTTCCTCACATTAAGTCAGCATACAAAGTCATAAAAAGCATATCTTTAAAACTGTTAATATTATACATAATCAGGTTATTTCCATAGCTTCTTGTATTTCTAAAATAATAATTATCAAGGTGTAATTTTTATCAATAAAAGAACTGATTCAGAAAGTTTAATAAATCAATATGTTCTGTTCTTAATGATAATCCACTTTTCAAGCTATATCATCACATCACACGCTCCAGGGTCCCCCGTACCTACCAACACTCGTGGTTAAGCCGGTATACGGCCCTGAAGAGACTTCTTTTAGAACCAGATCAAGGGCCGAGCTAATCCTTGGCCCAGCAACCCCAGAGGTATCGTTTCACTTACAGGACTTTATGACTACGACAATTTCAACGTCCCCCAACCACCATTAATGAAGACGGTGGATCTTTTATCGGCTGGAATCGAACCCAAGACCCTCCGGTCACGAGTCTCACGCCTTACCGATCGGGCTACCACGGCCCCAGTTTTCAAGCTATAGTGGGCATCTAGGCAGAACTAAAATATCTTATTTCATCACATTTTTGTAGATTATATGTCATAAAATAAGTTCAACTTATCGAGTGGTACTGCATTAAAAACACCTGCATTGTTTTGTGGAATGTAGATCAAAAGCAAATTTATAACATTCGTTGAACCTTAAGTGATCTACTAAGGCATTTTTCCAATTGTCTTTTGTCATTTAGTCTCATTTCTGAAGATGAACGTGCTGTTCAAATTCTACAGATGTTATTTAGTAGTTTTTGAAGTATTTAACTTTGTCTAGTGCCGTAAAATACTAGTTGAAAGATCCACGTGCTTATACCATTTTAAAAGTTATCTATCTCTTTAAATTTCAGGTAGTCTATGTTTCTTTCTAAAAAAATGTTTTATTCTTGTTTTTTTTTTCCACAAATAAGCTACATTTCTATAGATAGTCAAGTTTTGTTCGTTACCGGAATTACAATTCATCGAACTCCAAAAGCTTAATAGTTGAAACGCATTAAATGTGTGGTATACTGGACTTTAATTCAGGTTGACACTTTCTCTTCTCTTCTAAATCTTCTTTTCCCTTATTGGTTACAGAGAACAATCCATTTATTCAACATTTTCTGAGAGAGGTAGACAATGAATATCTATTAAAAGCATTTCATTGAAGAAAAAAAAAACTAAATACATGCAAAAATGCACTATTACATTTTTTTCTAATATTAGAGGGCAGTTCTCTTCTCTGATCTCCCTCCGGATTTTTTCTGGAGGAGCAGTATTTTTTCACACTAAATACCGACTTTTTGGGTCGCCTAGCTTTATTAATCAAATAACATAATATGTCTTTTACATCATTCTCTAAAGTAGAAAAAAAAAGTTAAAAATCAGTGAAAGATATAAGTAGTATGCGGTTATTTTTAAAAAAATGATGATTTTCCGTACTAAAATTTTATGTATTAACTTAAAAATAAACAAAAACATGCTATGCATGCATAGCTATGCATTTTTATGTAATACGGATTCTAGTTTTTCTGTGCATGAAGCAGCTGGGACATTTTTAACCCCACCCTATGTCAAACAGTTAATGCAAAATAAATTTTTGCTATTCGTAGTGCTTGAAAAAAATTTAAAAATTGAATATTTACTGAAAACAATACTATCGAAAAAAATAGTAGCTTTAAATTCAAAATTTGCGATTTAAACGAGACTTTTATTTATGGAATAAAATAACATGCTGTTATCAGTTTGAAAATAGAAGCAAAATACATCACATTATACATCTGCACTGAAGAGAAAACTACCTCTAGCTCAGAAGCTTTTGATTTCAGTTTAAATTTGACAAGTAAATGTTTAAATGTATGATTAGGCTTGAAAACTGAGTACAAATGCATACACTCGACATAGGTTATTGGATCACAATTCTCTTACTTACTTCGCCCAGTCTAACATCATGTTTAGCTTTACATTCCAACCCTTCTTTGCAGGGGCATACGAAATGATACATGTCGGGAACTTCGTCATTGTTCTTTACAATTGGGGCACAAATTTGACCTGTTTTTCAAACAGAAGATAAATGCGTGTTTAATTTCCAGTTGTTCTCCAATTTGGGATTTTTCAATGTAGCGTTTTCTACAGTTACTAGGCAGATTACAAAAGCTCTTATGCAATACAATATCATTAGTAATTTGGTATAAGATTCTTCTGTTTAAAAAAATGTATGAAAAATTCTAATTAAAAAATTAAAAAGTATTTCAAGGTCAAAATTCTATTCGTTAACATTAAATTAATTAGGTAAATTTTTATTGTTAAGAGTATCTTAAATTGTAATTCAAAACCACAAGATAATTAAAAATTTAGCACATAAAAATTAATACACTAACGGAATAAGTAAATAAAAGTTGAAGATAAAGGATTAATAAATAGATTTTGTAGAAGTTTAAAACTTGCACATTTCATGTCTTTATACTTTTTTTTAGTCCAACAAGAAACCAAAAAAGAATCACATCTATACACTTTACTATTTAACACATATTTCTTTTTACTGTGAAACTTTTGAAATTACTCCTAAAGGTTCCTGATTTCCGTATGCTGTTATTTATTTATTTATTTTTTATTTTTTTTTTTGAAAGTACGATAAACATTACTTGATCTACATTATTTTCTTTTTTCTTTTTTTGCATTTGGAAAAAAAGTCACGTGGATTGATGAACTTTTTAAAGATATTTTTAAATTGTTTGTCTATTTAAAATTTAACTTAATTGATTAAAATATTTCCCCTCGGTTAAATATAATTGTGACATGAATTATGCATAAAATCTTCAGAATTATCTATCATGATTCATCAATTAAAGTTTAAAATATTATATAGTATAAAGATTCAAAATTTCAAAAGCGCAGCTTATAAAGTTTTAATGCTGTCCAAAAAATGTTTTCAAATATTTTTAACGTGTTTGAACATTTCGTTGATTTAAATTAGTAAAAAAAGAGTTTCTATGGAGCCGATACATTTTTGATTTAGTTTTAAATAATTATCTATTACTCTAATTTTGTCAAAACAGTTTTATTTCAAGTAATATAACGCATTAGAGAAGTGATTTACCTTCATCTCGTAGCTTTCTGCAGAGACCACCAAATGCGGAAGTCAAGATGAAGTTCACACAACATTCATCCTCTTCGCAATCATCTGCACTCTGACATCGTTTCCCAATAGCCTATGTAATAAGAGAAAAATATGACCTGTTTTCTTTATAAAAATTTAATTATGTAAATCGTAGCTAAGTGCGTAATACATAAAACATTGCTAAAAATCCATGAAGAATTCTCCAATGATAAGTTCACAGTGTCATGTTTCTTGTGAAATCTTATCATACCTTCTTTATTTTAATGTCGCACCAGATTAATCAGTTAAGGTACTCCATTGCATTGGAATCAACTATGATGCTGCACTGATTTTATAGTGTGCTGTTAAGTTACAACTACCTGCAAGTTGATGGTCCTCGTGACACCGTTGCCAAATAGGTCTGAATTTTTAAATGAGACTATTGTTTTTCTCATTAAGAAAGATATTCTTTGCCAAATAAAACCTCGTCTTCAGAACAAGACCAAACAATATCAGTTTGACAAATCATTAAATTAATCTGTCAAATTATTGAAGTTTTCAACTGTTGTTTTTTTTTTCTATTTCGCTTGAATTTTTGTAAACAAATTAAAAAATTTGAAATTAATTTAAGAATAAATGGTTTTTAGTTAATTTTCGGAGTATCTATTTTAAATATTTTAGATTTTTGTTTTCTTTTTTTGAACGTTTTTATAGAGAAAATTCCATCTTTCTTCTGAAAATGCTGTGCGCGTGACCTGTTTTTTTTTCCTCTACATAACTTTTCATTTTAATTTAAAGTCGATATAAATATTACTGCATAGAAATCACTGTAATCAAGTTGAAATCATAAACCTAGTTATTGGTTTTTGAGTATGCATTTTTTCAGTTAATATATACATATCAGGGACATTATTTTTTCCACAATACATGCAGCTCGTATTTACCTTTTTCCCCCTTCACCTAAACTTTCCAATATGCATGAAAAAAGTAACTTACGTAAGTTGACGCTATGCAAAGAGCTAAGATCAGAAGCTTCATTTTGGTAGGGAGAATATCCTTTGCAGTAGATACCGCTCAATGAGATACGGAAAACAATGGTTTCCAGACAGATTTTCCTTTTAAACAAAATAGTTCTTCTGGAATAGTTGGCGACTTCTTTCTTATCAGCTTTATCAGCTGTAACAGGATTCTAAAATCCCACTGATCTTTCAGAAAAACAGGATACATTGCCAATAGAAGTATTGATGAATGTTCCCACAATTTCTTTTTACATAGCAATGTGCATTTTACCCTCAAGTGCCACTTAAAATTATCAGTCTCTCTTGAGCAGAAAACAGAGAGAAATAAAAACATAATTTCAAAACAAAAACTGAACATCTGCTTGTTTCTTTGCTTAACGAATTTAGTTTTCAGCTTGTAGTATGTGTGTAGCTTTTATTTCTTTATTTTTTTTGCCAAGAAAATGGCTTTAATGTTTTTAAAAACTTGAATTTCGTTAAAAGCAACAAAGAATTATTAGTTTTGTATTAAAAATCAGGAGGGCGTTGCATTTATGGAGAAGAATTCCGAATAGAAATTCTAAATTAACAATATCTACACTAGCCCATAATGTGGCCCATAAAAAGATTGAATGCAAACTATATGGATTGTACTGGGTCTGTAAATCGCTATGCAGCGAACGCAGCCCCATTCGAACAATAGGAAAAACATGTAAAATAAAATTATCTTCCTTTTATTTGCATAAACAACCTTTTTATATTAAGTTTTTTAAAACCAGTTAACAAAACCTATTATTTTTTTAAGGGCAGTTGTAAGTAGGTTTTACAAATTTTACCAATAAGTAAAAGGTAGGTTTTACCATTAAAAGTGGCAGAAGTGATGCTATTGGTACAAACCTACACATATAATATTAAAGGTATATTTAAATAAAAAATCGAATTAAGTGTCAGTTAATGTTGTTAAACTTATTAAATTTACATTAACACCTTAAACGTAAGTTATATGATTCGATAAAGGCATAGCTTCTTTCAGCCAGTCCCACGACAATCTTTTTTTATACTTATATTTAAAAATATATCACTCTTCCATGTGGGTTTTGACCACCAATGGGGGGGGGGGGGGGCATGAATGCTTTCTCAACTTGAAGTGTTAAACGATTTTATAAACAAAGCTCTACATATGCGCATGGACGTCAGGCCCGTCATTTAGGAGTTCAGTGGGGTAGATTCCGCCCCCCCCCCCACCCATCCTCACTGAAATTGAAAATCAATGTACACACTTCTAAGCGGGCGTAATTTTTCTTTTAGATGTAGTTTATTTTCATTGAGTATACACCATTTGTTCCTTCCTGGAGAAATTTGTAATGACGGAATTAGTAGAAGGAAGCAGAGTGGAACAAGTTTTGTATAGTTTTCTTCCCAGTTCGTTTCGGTCACCTACCTCCCATAAGAAGCATAGCTTCAATAATGCTTGAATTGCAAAAAATAAAAAAGAAGTATGTACTGTAAAAAAAACTTAAATATGTTTCCAAATACTAGATTTTAGATGCTCTCCCCTTTAATTTCCCACTTTCTTCACACTAAACGAAATAAAGCATAAATATTCAGGTGCTTATCTCTTTGCCATCGTAACACTTACTACGGACTTTCGTTCTTCTTATCGCTATTTCATACGACGAAATAAATGCATTCGTTGCAAGAAAATAAAAGTCAACTTGACGCAACGAAGAACATTTCACCACGAGACTTAGGTTGATCCTGCCTATGTTTTATAAACCTGGGAATCAGCGTGATGTAAGAACCGTAGATCATCTCGAAATCTGTCAAAAAGAGTGAAGAAGAACATGACTTTAATAAGGTTTCCCCGTCAGCAACATTAATCAGAGCATTAAACCGATAGTAGACGAAATATTGTGTCCCAAGTAGACCCATATCATTTTTCTTCATAGTGTGCTGCTCTATTGCTGGAAAAATTATTTGTCATTGTCATAAAAAAATGAAATGAGTTTTAAGGGTGGGAGTTAGTTTATATTGTTTTACTTCCAGGTGTTGTGTTTTTTTGAGATGAGTATAACTGTAGATTAATAGCTTTCCAATTTTAAATTATGTCAATTCTTTTGTCCTGATTTTTTTATTTTATAGGTGTGCCAAAATAGAATTTAGTACTCGAATAGAAAATGTTGTTTAATTATTTTAGTTTTGATGACTATGCATTATATTTACATGTTCGTCTTCTATATTAAGCATTTTTTTTTTTTTTTTTGGCTTTGGTTCTTTGGTACTTGACATTGGACTGGCTCGTTTATTATAGAGTTAAAAGGAACTAAACTCTTCTATTGTAACAACGCCAATTATCGTTATCTCAACACAAATTGGCTTTTCTCACCTGTATTATAACCAATGGAATCCTTTCACATTCAACGGATCAGAAGTCAATTAACACACTCTAAACAGAAGAATATATTTATCAGTGTGTTTAAAAACCACATATTCTAAGCATCACTGAAGATAATTTATTGAGTTTATCGACTTTTTAATTTGTATGCATAAGTATTTCTTCTAATTCCTTTAGACGTTATGGTTTTGTAGTAGGTTTCGTTTAGTTATTCATATTGCATTAATTTTAATGTGAGCTTAGCAAACTCCAGATCAGCTAAGTCGCCTGAAGAAAGTCAATTTTTCCGACTTTAGCAATGCATATGGATTGGGAAAATGACTTATGCATAAGCTTATTTCCCGATCTCTTAAAAGCTGGTAAATGTATGAGAATGCCCGTCAGTGCAAATTTTCAAACATAATTAACAAAATTAATGATATTCGCAAGTTTTACTTCCACTTATTTCCTTCCAGATATTAGTTTAGCCCTAATTTAAGTGACTTGATTATTATTATACATCTGTTTTCTTAAGAGAGAAATTGAATTTGTTCGACGGCCGGTGATTAGGAGGTGCGTAATTATAGGTACTTTTAAGAACTGGCGCTCTATTTTAATTACAACGAGCTTCGTTGTTTTTGAACCAATCGCGTGTTATTCATTATTTAAAGAGTTCTGAGAACTTGCTTAGACATATTGCGCGAAAACAATTATATTCTTGGAGCTTGTCGTGTATAAGATCATCTGAAAGTTTGCGTGCTTTGTTTTGAGAAGATGGGGAAAATATTTGTTATCCCTTGGAGTTTAGTTTTTCTTTTTTGCATTTCAAAAAGATGGGTTCACTTAGGAAGATACCAAACCAAAAGCAAAGCTGATGATGAGACATCCTCCTCCCTTGATTTACTGTTTAAAGGAAACTGGATTTTTAAGATTTATTCTTTACCGAATTTTCTTAATACGAGATGTATTTTTAAAGCAAGTACCGTTTTGACATAAATAAAAACCAGACAGAAATATCCTTACATTTGTATTTTTACATGAAAGCATATACCTTAAACTACTTTTTTACATAATTACTATTAAATGTAAGGCACTTATCATATCGTAAAATCAGTTTCAAAAAACGTCCATCGATTGAGAGTTCCAGTACATGGTGAAACCATTATGAGCGATGGAATGGTTAGAATTTGGGGCCGTGGGTTCAAAGATGGCCACTCTAATGTGCACGACGAGGAACGGAGAGGTCTACCTTCGGTCATTGATGAAGATTTGGTGCAAAAGCCTCCCAGATCGAGCATCCAGTGACTACTACTTGTTTTTGCATTTGAAGCAGCACCTCAACGGCTAGCTAGAGCCACGACAATGACGGTGGTGTCAGAATGATCGTAATGCAGTGGTGGCATATTTCTTTGAAGAGGGACTTCAAAAGCTGATTATACGATAGAATAAGTGCCTTTATATTGGTAGCAATTACGTAGAAAAGTAGTTTAAAGTATGGGCGTTCATGTAAAAAAAAAATATAAAGATATATTTGCTTGTTTTTAATTTATGCCAAAACGGTACTTACTTTAAAAATACGCCTCGTAGATTAGAATAATGAAAAGTATTCAGTTCAACAAAATTTAATTTATCGGCATAATGAATGGAATTTTAAGTTTAGATCTTTCTTCTGGTGGGTCAGTTGAAAGCATATTTTTAACACTTGAGATGGGAAATTGTGTTAAAACTTATGTTCGAGCTTGATTCATTGCCAACTCGCCTAACTCAAAGACAGTAAACCGTAGAAGATTCTAATTTGGCATGTTATCTTTGGGTGAAGTCTAGTTGTGAACCTCCTCTTTTGGTTGCATTCGAATGTTCCCAAGAGGGTTTTAACCCCTTTTCGGGGTAAATCTTTCAATTTCAATACAGACTTGGGTGTTATTATGGTCTAGCGACCACTTGGTGTGAATTTACCAAGTGAATGTCGTCAACTTTGGGATAAATTTGGCCAAAAAAAATTATTTTTAGAATTTGGGTTTCATTTGGCTGTATTGGCGATATTTTGCGAGTAATCTACGGAATTATGTTAAAATCACCGATATTTAAAAGATTAATCATTGCAAAACACTTTTTTACATTGATTAGCAACAAACTAGGAATGTAAATGTTTAAATTGTTTTCTTTGCTCATTCTAATTCTCTGTTGTATAGTATTTTTATTCTTTATGCACATTCCATGCAGTTTCTCGCAACTTTAGATCACAGACGATAATAATAAAATCACTTTTTTTAACTTTCCCAAAGTTATTCTACACCGTTCGTAACAATTTTATATGTGTAGGATAATGTCTAAAATGCTATCCATTCAAAAATTGTTTCTTCTAGATCTTGTACAAGAGTATAAGCAACCATTATTTTGAGCTATAAAAACATTGATTGTATAATAGACGTAAAAGGATGCTATGTGGTGTTCACGCCAGATTTTTTTCTTAACGTTTCATTTTTATTTAAAAATACTCGCAGGAAATTAGTTATCATTTATTTCTTATTTTCGTTTAATACTAGTTCCTCTATTCTATAAAACTTTTTCGTCTTAGAAGTTTAATGTTTTTGCAACCTATGCTAGATATTAAAAGAACTGCTTGAAAGCTAAGATACTTTCTACTGTACATAAATAATAATTTATCTACTGAAAGATAAGATTCCATTTAAACGATTCATCAGTAAATAATGGAACGAATTAGAAAACTAGCAAACGCAGTTGTAACTTTTATTTGATCCAAAGATACAAAAGTTCTTTTAAAATACGGTACTTCTAAAACACAGAAACTCTTAAGCAACACATGAAGATCATTTGATGGACAACAAATTAATTGATTGTGTCATGTCCGTTTGCACTTATCTAATACACATGAAAATGAATAACGAGCTGAAACAGATCTGGATATTTTTCCCTTGTTTATTCTGGTTTGCGAAGAAGAGATTTTCAAAAACTTTCTACTCTTGCGCTGTAGTTGCACCAGCTATACATCTTTCATTAATTTTTACTTCTCCGATCTGAAAAACAAAAGATGATGTTCAACATTTTTAAAACCAAGCTGTAAAATGTATTTTGCTCATTAAATTGTGAAAACAACATGTGTAAGAAAAATAATCAGTGCAGTTATTTGGGGTTACTTCGTACCATACCGGTTAACATTGCCCGTCCTCCCTCCGTTGCCCAATTCTTTAGTGTGATTGACTTTAAAAAATATATTAACCGGTGAGCACTAGCACGAGGCCTCTCAGGCCCGGTCATTATTTAAATTCGCTGCCAAAAATCACCCCTTCACCGGAAATGGACGAGGTCCACAATAACTGCGTTCAGGATCACCTTCTTATTGACCACATGTTTTTCAGGAATGTACAGACCCTCTTTCTCCCCAAAAAAATACCGGTTCGGGCCTCAGAGGCGGTAAGGCCACTGCCTACTCGATGCTTCGAGTCGGCAGTGCAGAGGCGCGGCGTGAGTGCTCGCGTTTCTCATTCTGCATTGAGAACGCGAAGAAAGAAGTTGCAAAATGCTTCGCAATTTGAGTTATAAAGATGAAGTGAAGAGGTTGTAGACTTAATGATTAAAATTTAGTGTTCAAAACACAATTTTTTCTGCTTTACAAACTCAATTTCGCGAGTGCTTTTGTGACGCCAAGTAGCAATTTGAGTTATAAAGATGAAATGAAGAGGTTGCAGACTTTGTGATTAAAATTTAGGCTTCAAAACACAATTTTTTTCTGCTTTACAAACTCAATTTCCTGAAAAAAAACCGCTCCGGGCCTGCGAGGCCCGGCGCGAGTGCTCGTGTGACGCTAAGTAGCGCGAGTGATCGCGGGTTAATTAATGAAATGAAATAACTACTAACTATCCAAAATTCGTACTCTAATGTTTAAGTTCTAAAATCGGTTTTTGTTTTAGACATTAGTTTCCGAATTAAATATAGTACCAGATATTAAAGAAATTTTATGGAGCATTAAAATAGCAATTGCAGAATTTTAAAATACCAGTAAGTTTATTTTTCTCGTTCAAATTTTCACTGATTTAGGGAACCATATGGGTTATTTTTACACGACATAATGTTTTAAAGGAATTTTGAATGCAAAAGAAGCTTGATAAATCAATACGGCGAGGATCATATCAATAGTTTTGACCTTTTTATTTCATAAAATAAGTTGTCATAACTTCACATATCATTGCATAATACAATATTTCTGAGATGCTTGGCTTAAAACTACTCTTAAATGCTGATTTCCAGTTGGTGAAGTCGCTAATCATACGTCGTAAAAACTATAAAAATAATAAATTTAAATATATATTGTGATGCTACGAAATAAAAATGTAACTTCGAAAAATAAATTTTTATGGTTCAAAGATGGCCTACTTTTACTATAATAATTATTTTTTCATTGAATTACTTGTATAATTCAAAGTTAACCTAATTGGTTGAATAACTTATTATTTTATAACTATTATTTCTTAATTTCTTTAAACAATATAATACTTTTTAAACTTTTCTGTTTTATGAGAATAGATGCTACAACGCCATTAAAGTATGAATGGGGCAGATCAAATGATGAAATTGAATTTCCCAATTGCAGTTAATAACCATAAATTTCCTTTTGCTTTAGAACAGCTGTGTGAACTAGGTCAAAAATGTATTTTAAATAATTTTTATACGTTACTTATTTATGTTTATAACTAATCAATACTTAAGGAATTTCCATCCGTTTGCCAAAAGATACAAATGTGTAAAAGATACCCTGTTAAAATGTAAGAGATATGGTGGCGGGGAGGGGGTAAAATACAGAAAGGGTAGACCAAAGTTATCACAAAAGACTACGTAAAAACGACGCAGCATCAATTAATTTTCCCTAGAATAAAATGTTTATGCATCAAATGATTTAACACGTTAAGTGACACTTCAAATGAAGTTTTTTAAAAAATTGAATAAAGTTTTCGATAAATCATAGTTAAGTAATTGAATAATACAATCCTAAATTACTAACTATGTAGCTTTTTAATGTGATACAGAATTTTATACTCTCAGACAACGATAAAGACCGTTGTTTGAGACGATATTTTATTGTCAGTCATTAATAAATGACACGGTTTAGTGCAGTGGTTCCCAGCCTTTTCACTCGCGATTCCTTTTTAAACAACTGAACAGTCTGCGACCCCCTGCGATCCCACTTCTTTATTTATATAAAGTGTATGTATGTGTGAAGATGCTGTGCTTATTTCAAGTGATAAATCAATGTGCTTGAGAAATTGGCAACCGCTCAGTTTTTTTCAAACATACAAATACAAGAGAGACAGAAAGGCAGCATAGTTTTCTGCTTATTAGGGGGTAGGGAATTAACACTAGCAAATTGAAGTCGGGCAAACAAATCAAGAAAACTTCATCATAAAAGCAGAGAAAGATAATGAAAAGTTTGAGCGGAAAATCGTAAGTTAACATTTGCGAAGGTCTTTCCCCAAAATGTCAAAAATCTAGTCCTAAAATTGCAGTTTAAAGCATAGTTTTCTCTTGAATTAACTCGAAACATAAATATTTTTGAGATTATAAGAAAAATATCAAAAAAACCAGTTAATGTTTTTGGTACATAATATTTATGTACATGAATAACGCAATCATAAATTACTAACTGTATATTTTTGTATTTTGAGGTCGAATTTTGTAATCTAAGTCACCGATGGAACCAATGGTTTGAACGGAAAGTTTGTCAATAACCGATAAATGGCATGTCTTAAACGCAAAAATCGTTGTCAGTCATTAGTGACTTACTCAACATTTACCATGTTAAGTTATATTTCTTATATGAATTAACTTCAATCATCAATATTTTTCAGACCATACGAAAAAGAAACACTCACGTTCGGAATCTCTCTAATTTTTTCAGCCACACATTCCAATCCAGAGGCACAGGGGCAGTGTCTGTAGTACATTCCATTTGAAAGAACAGCATCTTCCTCTGAGGTGCATTGACGGCCTGTTATGAGTGGAGAAGACACGTAAAGGATTGAATTAGCAACACAACATAGATATTAAATATTATTGTGACACGTTTAATCATAGTAAATTTTAAAATGTAATTTCAGCTGGTTGGTTTTAATATAGAGATACAAAAGTGGTATATATGCAGCAAGTTTTGCCTACGTGTTTTGTTATGTGGCTATATTTACAATGCGGTTTTTAAATGTTTAAAAATAAGAAAATTGTTTTAAAAGACGAAACAAAAATCACGGCATGTTGTCGGTTATGTGTTGATCCAAATTTTTTTGTAGCGATATGAATTTTTCTTACTGAAACTGTTGTTACTGGGCCGACTGAAACGCTAAGACTAAGGTGAACCTTTCTTTAAAAGACTCGTGATGGTTACATAATGGTGCTTATCACGTGACGTGCATAAAATGCCACTAAGAAGTCACCAGTTTGTCAAAAATCAAAAGTTGCGGTAAAATTATGAATGTCAATGATGAGCGACGTTAAAAAGTGACAACGTATTAAGTCATTCATGATATCACAAAGCGATAGATCACACACTTATTGCTGCAGCAACGTAGCAGTGAATTCATAGAAAAACCCCTCAGAAATGTGTTGACTAGACAAGTAATTCCTAAATGATTCTAAAATTTTGTTACTCATTTGCTCGCAGTGATATTAATGTAGCTTGATCGTGCCGTTTTATTTCATCAGGGACAACCCTGGACCAGTATTTTATGTTTCACATTGCAATAAAAATCTCTAGATAATTATGGAGAAAGTTTGCAATTGTTTTAATTGGTCGGGCTCAAAGCCAAATTTTGTAAGCTAAGTTTAAAAAATACGATACACTATAAAATATATTAAAAATGACTACCTTGTGATCCCAAGGACAAGCAAACACCCCTCTTAAAGGGTAGGATGGTCTGGGTAACACAACATTCGTCAGCTGAGCAATCTTCTGCGGTGGCACACTTCTTCAGTGGAACTCTGGTTGGTGGTGGGAGACGAGTCCTTGGAGGTAAACTAGGGCGACGGGTGCGAGGCTCTCGACTGACGAATGGGTTTCCTGTTCCTGGGTTCCGACTGAAAAGAGGACGTCCAGTTCCGGGGGGACGACTGAAAAGAGGACGGCCAGTTCCGGGCTGACGACTGAAAAGAGGACGGCCAGTTCCGGGAAGACGGCTGAAAAGAGGACGTCCAGTTCTAGGCTCGTGACTTACATGTGGACGTCTTGTTCCAGGAGGATGACTAAAATGCGGACGTCCGGTTCTGGGAGGGTGACTAAAATGAGGACGTCTTGTCCTGGGTTGACGACTTACTGGTGGACTTCCTGTATCGCTCTCAACGGTTACCTCAACGGTCTCACCAAGAGCTTCCAGTACCTAAATTAGGAACAAAATAGTAAACAGTTCAGCCCATTCATTTTTTTAAACTCATTATGAGACATTTATTTAAAGATACTCCTTATGTGTTAGATTATTTAGCTTTAATATAAAAATTTAAATTATTTTTGAATTAATTCATAATCACTTCCTTTTGCTGTTTAACCTTTATAAAACATTTGGGATTAATCCATTGCACGGATACCTTGTACGACGAACTATATTGAAATCCCAATGTTTCTGTATTCCAGTCTCCAAATTCAAAAAATGTCTAACTCTGCAGTAAATGGCTCGATCGCTTCAATGGAGAAAAGGAAATCCGAATACAAACGCAATTTATTTAACTCATACATTTTATTTTCTGAAAGACAGACATGCTAGTGTTCAAAATATGTGGCAACAGCCCCCAACTTTTTAATAGAAAACCCCTTAAAAAGTTTGAAAATTTATGACATTTGCACTGTTATATCCTGTTTGAAATTAAGATAAGAATGTCTTCTGCATAAATTTTATAAAAGAGCCACTAAAATGTTTATTTAATCCTGCCTCTCAAACATACATCAATAGTTACTAATATTTCGTTAATTACTTAGTTTTCCAAAAAAAAAAAAAAAAACCTTTTTCGGAGGTGTATAATTTTATACACGTAGATGCAAAGTTGAAAAGGAACAAAACTTTTTTCCCCTGTCTTATTAAAAATTTCTTAAAAAGAAAATAATTTTAAAAAATTGGCTTGAATTTTCGAAAGTGATGGCTCCAACAATCCTTTTAAAAGATTGAACTTCGAGTTAGTGTGTTAAAAGCTGTGATACATATCAACTTGTATATAACTGTCTACCTAGCTGTCTAACCAAGGCTAAAAACAAATATTAAAAATATATGTTCGGGAAAATGGTAACAGAAAAAGAGAAAAAAACTATTGTACTTTTTTTTTTAAACAAGTCGTTTTATTCAAGAAGGCTATTAAACGGGGAGAGAAGTAAAAGAAAAAAATTAAAAAGAAAATTGTCTTTTTTCCCTCTTTTGCAACGCATCGAAAACATTACCGATCTAAGTTAAGTGAAGTTGTATAGCTGAAAACTAGAAAAAGTGGCAAACTTGTGAGCTAGCTACATTTTGTTTTCTTTTTCGTAATACTGGACCAAGATACTGGTGTCATTTATATATAGAAGGAGAAACTAAATTTCGAAAATAATAATGTTAAACATTAAGTTGTGAGCTTCCTTATCCCTTGAAAAAACTAAAGAAAATTTTTTTCTTTAAATTTTTGTAATGTTATAACTATTTTTTTACTCGAGAAATTTATTGATATTTCATATTAACCGAAAAAAAAGACAATTAACGATTCATTAACACTTTTCCTTTCGGAAAAGTTGAACGCTGCAGTTTCCTTTCAAAAGAGCATGAATCTTTATCAACGTATTTTGTGCCTTCACATTTTAGATTGAGTTATATGGAAACCTACTTATACAAAGTTATAAGGAATCCAAAACTTTGAAAACCTAATAGTTGATAGGAGGTTTTTATAGCTTAAAGAACGGATTATTTTTATTTATTTTTATTTTAACTAAATATCATAACATAGTTACATTGTTTCGTATTTATTGTGAAAGATAAGATATAGTATCATTTATGTTTTTACATTGACAAAAAAATCTTAAAGCATATTTAATCTAGGCAGAAGAATGGTTCGAAATTATTAAGATTCAACTCACCACAACATCTCCTGCGATGAAAAGTGCTACGTCTAGATTCATGTTCTATTTTGGAGGTGTTTCTCTTAAATCTGAAAACTCGTGACACTGACATCGATTCAGAAAGTAACTTGATAAGGGGTTTTGAGTATCAACCAATTGTTAAACTTTTAATAAATCTCTCGATAAGTGCGGGAAAGAACTGTGCAATGTAGCCGATTGCTTAATACCAGTATCTATTATATGAAGTCATTTACATTCTCAAACAAAAGTAAACTTTATTTTCTAATTTTTTTTTCCTTAAAATAAAAAATAATAATTTACGTTTTAAACAGAAAAAATACTCTTCTCTTCCGTTTGCCATTGAATGACAAAGTTGCCGATGTTTGAATAAATTTGTTTAACAGCTAGAAAAAGTGACAAACTTAGTCACAAAATCTCAGATGTTTGAATAAAGTTGTATAGTTAACAGCTAGGAAAAGTAACAAACCTGCTAGCTAAGTACATGCTTTTTTTCATAATACTAGATCAAGATAGTTTTGCCATTAATGTATAGATTCTGGAACAAAATTGAGAAAATAATAATGTTAAATATGAAGGCGGATCGTTCTGATTGATTGAAAAAACGCAAGAAAGTATTCTTTGCAGCGAAAAAAAAAGTTCTTAAATTCTTCTACTGTCCAAGTCATTTATTTTAACTATAGGAATTTCATTGTTATAGGGATCCTTTTTACCCTACAAATGAAAATTTATGATTAATTTATACTTGCTCTTTTCGCAAAAGTTGAACGCAGCGGTCTCCTTTCAAAAGAGCTTAAATCTTCATAAAGGTATTTTGTTTCATCACATTTTATATTGAGTTATATTACTATTTGCGCAATGTTATGGAGAATCCATAAATTTGGAAAACTAATAGTTGATAAGAGTTCCTCGTACTTTAAAGAAAGCATACTTTTTTATTTTAACTAAATATCATAACATTGTTAGGTAGCTTATATCAAAGGTAAGATAATATTTTTGTTTTTACTTTGTAAAAACATTCCTAAAACATATTTAAATCTAAGCAGTACAATGGTTCAAAATTATTTAGATTTAACTCACCAAAAATGCTCCTACGATGAAAAAAACTACATGAAGTTTCATGTTTAATTTTGGAGGTGTTTCTCCTAAATCTGAAAACTCACGACACTGACCTCTACTTAAAAAGTTGCCTGATAAGGATTTTGAGTATCAACCCATTGTTAAACTTTAAATAACCCTTTCGATAAAAGCAGGCAAGCGCATTGCGTAGATTGCTAATATCAGTATCTATTGTGTAAAGTAGCATTTACATGCTCAAACAAAAATAATCCTGCCGCGCTTTACTTTATCAGTTATTTTTTATCTATTGTTATGAAGTACATATTGTTTTATTTCATCAAAAATGTTTTTTACCTAACATGAAATAACTACTATACTAAGTTACATTCCTAAAATACTTCTGCGAAATCATTTAGCTTCAGAACGTAATGTAAATACAACATTTTGCAAACAGGACACGTAAGCGATAAAGCGATCAATTTCTCTGAAATACATGTATTGAATGAAATGGGAAGCGTTTTGAAGTGGAATTCATTTTAGACACGTGATAAAAAAACTCGCTTCCGTTTTATTTCATAGTTACAGTACTTATTTAAGCAGTTAAGTGTATCACGAGTCAGAAGTTTATTAAACATCCCAAATAATGTGTCACGTGCCGTGCTATTGATCCATTCCATATACCTATTACATTTCATCAACTAGGTTATTTTCGATTTTGCTTATAAGCCCATATTGTATTCACAAGTTGTTGTAAATACTTTTCCAAGCACGAAGAATTGCATTAACTGTTGTTCCAGATATGAATGCTGTTCATATACCTTTTTTGTTAATTACAGTTATCACTAAAGGAACGGAAAGTTTTTAATAGCATGCTTACAGGTTGACACTACACAGGTTGATCTAAGATTAAGAGAACGGTTTAGTGATAAAATGAAATGGGCATAGTAACATGTTCTGAAGCCAATATTTATTTAAAATAAGATATATTTAACATAGTATAAAGTTTTTAATGGTCAACCAAATTATTTATAAACTTTTAAAAATCGGTTTTCGAAGTATTCTTCAGCACCTGTGTCTTAGATGCTTGAAAGGCTGTAACATCATCGTGAAAAGCTCATGTCACTGCATTTTTCAGTGAGCAGAAAGTAACAACCTCGTCATAGATCAGACACGTACGAAGCATGAACGAAGACACATATCTGTTTTCTGTTTTCGAGACTGAAAACTGAAATTAAAGGAGCTTTTTACGATGATGTCCAGCCATACTAACAGAAACAGATGCTAAAGCGTGAAACAGATGTTAAAGAACATTTCTAACTCGAAATTCAAAAAAGTGGGGGGCAATTAGCTGATCGTTCAAAACGTTGTATTGAGTTAAACGAATCCTATTTTGAATAAATTTTTAAAGCATCCTTATTTTATTCTGTCTCTAAAAGACCTGCTATTTTTAAATCAATCATTAAATTAATCATTTCTTTACGCAAACCCAGTTTGCGTCGCATCTCTTCCAAATATGACACTAGGTCTTTCGGTGCTAAGGAGTTCATGTAGATTGGTTTCCATCTACCAATAAGAGGTGTTGCTAAAAACACGCGCATAGTAATTTTTTATGCAAATCTATAGTTTCCGTCGGATTTATGCAAAATTCGGCACGCAGGTCTTTTGATACTCAAGAGTTCCTATTAGGTGTCACCGGAAAGGCTGTGAAATAGATTTTTTTTTCGCCCAAAAATGGAAATAACTGAATTTTTGAAATTAAGAGGTTACAATACCTCAAAAAAGACCAAAAAAAAATTTATAAAAAGACCAAAAAGTAAAAGTTATTTAAAACACTCAGAAAAAAATAACATTGTTCTAGCTAAATTATTTAAAAAGTTATGAGTGACTTTAGAGCATTCAAGCTATGTGTTCTAATGGAAAAGCCAAACTTTAAAGTGCTTTTTTTTTGGTGATCAGTTTTTAGTGTTTCTATGTTACTGGAAATGCTAAGGAATTTTTTCTATTAAAGATATAACTTTAAAGCAATATTTTTTGCACTCAAGATAATATACTTAACAAAACTGCATTGAATAAGCGTTTTATAAATTACAAAAATTTTTAGAGTTTGTTAAACCTCGAAGAACAAAATTTTCTAAGATTTTTTTTACATAAAAGGTCACAAAATATTTTCTAATCAAAATATAAGAAAATGAATGCACAGATTTGTTGAGGTAATCCTTGTGATCATTTCGCAAAAAGAAATTTTGAAATTAGTGCAGAAACAAAAAAGCCTTAGGGCTTTTTAAAAATTGAAATTTTCTTATATTTTTCAAATTTTCAAAAAAAGTTTTCAAAATTTTTAATGTTTGAAAATAAATTATTGAATGCTAAACAAGTGCAAAAACAAATATTTCAAAAAATTAACTTTTCTCTTAAAATAAAGAAATTTGTCAGAAAGGTACTGTAACCCCTTAAAAAATTAAATAAAATAAATACAAAGTTGACAGAGGCATAAATTAAATTTTAAGTTGTAAAACTTATTATTTCTACATGTTAACGGCGACTTGTACACTATTCTTTGTCTTATGTGTAAGCCTGATTAATAAACACTTGACATTCTTTTTTTTTTTTCGAGACATACCGCGCAACTCTACGCAACGTAGATATTTTTGCTATACTTGTTAAGCTCCACCTTAAATCATTGCTTTCTATAGGCTTTTTACGCAAAAGCATTTACTGTATCAGTTTTTGACAAAGTAGGAAGTATGAACACCAAAGATATTCTCTCCTTTACTGCGGCACATTTTTATTAATATTATTATTATTATTTAATCTAATATATAAAATTCTCGTGTCACAGTTTTCGTTGCCATACTCCTCCGAAACGGCTTGACCGATTTTGATGACATTTTTTGCGCTTATCCAGTATCTATGAGAATCGGCCAACATCTATTTTTCATCCCCCTAAATGTTAGGGGTAGTCCACCCCTAAATTTTTGTTTGTTCGCACATAACATCTGATCTACTGAACCGATTTGGACGATTTTTTTTTAATCGATAGGAGATGGTGTAACTTAGGTACCATGTACTCATATGACGATATTTGTTCACTAGAAAAAAAGTTATGATCGAAAAACTAACATTTCATGTCATTTAAAACACTGTGTTATCGTAAATCCTTACTTCAATGAGCGACCCGATGGTCAAGTGGTTATGCGTGTCAGGTTGAAGTTCCTGATGGAATGAGATCGAATCCAGGCCCGCAAATATTTTTTCGAACAGCTGCATGTTTTTTTTTTTTTTTTTTTTTGAATGATTTTAACGATTGTAATGTCCTTATGCAGGTACGTCCCCTCATGGGGATCTACCCCATATTTTTTTATAGTACAAAATGACAGTTTTGGTCGGATCTTTGTTAAAATTTAGAATTTTCTTATGGACGTTTGTGCCATTTTTGGGGGCTTTGAATCGATTGTGGCAATAAATGGTTTTTGATTTGCGGCACTTATATTATTTTTTCAAAAATTATATACACTATCAATTATATTATGTTAATTTTTGTACCTTTATAAAATTCTGTATTTTATACCTTGCATTTACGGCAAATTCAAGGTAAAATTAAGAGTCAAAAATTCTGAAGAAGATAAATATATGTTAAAAATTAAAGTAACTATTTTTTGTGATTTTCATATTGGTTGTGACCAAAAAACATCATTACAAACAAATAAAATGTATCAAACACCATGAGTGTTGAGTTATTAGGCAACATCTGCTGTGTAAAGTTTTTTTTCACTGCGAGAGGGGGGGGGGGGGTGGTATGAACGACCATTAAAGTGACACAAATTTTTAAAAAATAAAGGTTGGATCTCCAATTATCTTGCTTCGTAATTTGAACCCGCCCCGGCTGTGCAACGGTACGCGATTAGTCATTCAAAAATTAATGAAAAACGTGATCGAAGCCAGGATTTTAAATGGCAAGTTCAGAGGTGAAAATATACTCATACCACAGATTCCTATTATACCTACCGATGTGCGAATTCAATTCAAACGTATTCAGTTTCCGATTAGATTGGCATTTGCAATGACTATCAACAAATCCCAAGGTCAAACGATGTCTGTTTGTGGCTTAGATTTGAGAATACCATGTTTTTCACACGGACAATTATACGTGGCATGCTCTCGAGTGGGAAAACCATCCAGTTTGTTTGTGTTAGCTAAAGATGGACTAACAAAAAATATTGTTCACGCTATAGCATTAAGAGATTGATATTGTTTAATAGTGTTACTGTCGTAATTGTTTAATTAATGATATATAATTTTAAGGAATAAATTATAATAACTTAAAAAAATAATGTTTGCCTTTTGTTATTTTTATATTCCCTCATCGTTCACAGCGCTCCATGCTTATTTCACGCATATACCACATTCTTACATACATACAATATACACATTCTACCATACATACATACATACTTACAATAAGTAAGCTATTTTTTGTCTACACCAGAAATTACTAGGAAATTATTTATATGGCAAAACAACGTTTGCCGGGTCAACTAGCATTAAATATATTTTCTTATATTGCAATTTCAAATTTCCGACAGCAGCAATGTCTTAAATTTAAAGTTGAATTGAAAAAATTGATATATTTTTTTATTTTTTAGTGCCACTCTTTCTGTTTTCTACGCTCTACATGCATAGGAAAATGCATTAAATGGAAAATAAAATTTAGAATTTAAGAAGCATCACTTGTTACGCTTGCAAAATAAATGACTACGTGAAATGTGTTTTACTTATGATTTCGTAGTTAACTGTTTTTTTTTTTTCATTTGTCCTGCTTATATATATAAAAGGAATTTTGAAAAATCTCGATCGAAATTAATGTATGATAAATGTGGAATTCCTGTTGCGTATAGAACACGTAGCTTGAAAGACATTGAATACGGAATAGTGTATTTAGTCAAGCAGGAACATTTACTAACTAGATGCAAAATAAATAAATAAATAAAATTTATATATATATATATATATATATATATATATATAAGATCACGATAAATAAAAGGAGTAATGAAGTTTATTTGCAAAAATAAGGTAAGTCCCACAGTAGTTATTAATGGGAGAAAACGAGATCAACAACACTCAATTGTGTCTACTTTTCAAATTTTAAATTTCTACGATTTTGATATACTAGATACTTTTTTGTGATTATTATTTGCTTCTTAAGTTACGTTGCATTTTTTAATGAAATTTCGTTTAGATTTATGATTTTGAATTGACATTATTAATTGGAAGTGTGAGGTTAAATATTATTGTATGTGGGGAAGCAAAATAAATTAAATGCATTAGTGCATGTAACAGCATTTTATAGATACAAGTAAATATAAAATTGTGATAAAAATGTTTGTGGTTTCAATGTCAGTAATTATTGTTCTTTTTTTTTAGGTAAGTACATCTCTTTCACTTTTTTTAAAGAATTGAAAATCCAGAATAAACAGGTATTTTCAAGTATGTGAATTGTTTAAAAAAATATACTAATGTAATCCTGCTACTCTGCGACTTTTACATATTATTACGAAGGTTAATTTTCTTATGCGTATTTATGTAGTACTGCTGACAATTGTAAAAAAAAGTTTGACGCTTTGTTTTTTAGTGGTATTAACATGTTTTCTTCTAGATATACTGATAATATGCCTTTATGTTTAGAAATATTGAAAATAGCGATTGATAGGATTTTAAAACGCATATGGATTGATTGGAAATACTGTTGTAGAAGACTTTGAGATAATTATAAACTCAACTAGCACACTCATTTTTTTTTTTTTTTTTTTTCAGTTTTGTGTTCGATGCTGATTTCGAAATACATAAAAAATCGCAAAATGTATGCTAGTAAGCTATTTTCCTATTCCAAAATAAATAAAAAATAAATTGTTCATGTTCGGTATAAATGTCTATTTATTCCTTTTTTTTCTTTTCTGTATGTCTTTCCTTATTTATTTTGCTCTTTACATAAAAATTGATATATTTATTGATGTGATTTTTTTAAATTGTTCACTTCCCCGATAAATCTGTGAGTCGCGTTTTTCACAAGATAAATGGAGTTTAACATCAACCACTGAAAGCTTTACTAAATTGGCAACAGCTTAATAAACTGTAAAAAAAAATCCTTACTGGTCTTTGGAGGCTTCCTTGCGTGTGTTAGGAAATCTCGTACACATAAAATTGACGTTGTGTCTGGTAATAACTCACCATATTATTTTGATAATAGATGCTTGAAATGACAAACAAAAAACTTAAACAGCAACCACTTTTATTTATTTACCCCGGATCATTTTATTTGAATAAAGCAAATTGATTTGAATCATAATACATTTGCATGGCAGTTCCCAGTATGCAGTCATCATTTTGAGGTTTCTACCACCAGGTCCTTACGCGTTCATCATTCTTCATTAGGAGTTTCTTCATCAGGGGTTTCTTCATTAGGTGTTTCTTCATCAGGGGTTTCTTCATTAGGTGTTTCTTCATCAGGGGTTTCTTCATTGGGAGTTTCTTCATCAGGAGTTTCATCAGGTGTCTCTTCATCTGGAGTTTCGTCGGGCGTTTCCTCGTTGTTGTCCTCATTCCCGCTTGGCTCTGTCGTTGCTTCAGGAGCCGTTGTTTCTTCTTTTGGAGGAGCCGTTGTTCCTTCCTTTGGAGGAGCCGTTGTTCCTTCCTTTGGAGGAGCTGTTGTTCCTTCCTTTGGAGGAGTCGTTGTTCCCCCAGGAGCAGTTGTTTTGTCTGGTCCTGATGTTGTAGCTTCTTGCTTTTGGCAACGGTAAATTTTCTTCACGGATGTAAACTGTGGGAATTATAAAAGAACATGAGATCACATACATAAATCGATGTAGAGCGAAATGTTTAAAAGGAATGATACGGGTTTTACCCTAGTGTCGAAAATTCAAAATAGCAAGTCGTATTGTACATGGGTATATGGGTATGGGTTTTTTTTTTATCGAAAATAAGTAATTCAATCAACAATCAAGCGTTTTTTTTTTTTAAATTTTTAATTTTGAATCTAAGGTCATGAAAAATGAAAATGTCTGTCTGTCGGTCTGCCCTTCCCATCTTCCTCCACCTCGCAATATCTTTTGAGGGTTGATAAACTAATATAGAAAAACAATTAATGTAGTATACTTCCGTTCAAACTACTTCTTGGGTACTTCAGTGAGTAAGTACCTTTAGCTCAGTACGACGCTATATGATCCTGCTTACAATTAAGAAATGACCGAAAATATTTGTGTTCGAAAATGGAAAAAAAGGGTAATTCCATGTAAATGTCAACCTAGACATGGTTTTTTCATCTTTCAATACATATATCTTGTGATACATCATTTTAAAGATAATTTTTCAAATTTTTAGAATTCAACATAAGTTTTCTCAAAATATTACTCCAAACCCCTGAAAAATGGCTGTAAAGATCACATATGCAGTTACCCAAAACATCGCATATTTTTCTAACTTTTCACATTCATATACAATTTAAAAAAATGCAAATAATGATGATTTTTTTTTTTAATTATTGAAGAATGATTCTTTTGCTTTACAGAAATGTATATATTTTTTTGTGTTGTCATAAAATGAATATTGCAAAGTTAATGGGTATTCAGTCTTGTTTACTTGTTATGTTAGTCACAAAAACATGAATTAATTCAGTTATTCCCTTCTAGAAAGAAATTTTTTTATATTTTTTCCCCTGATCTCTTCTATGGGATGGGTACAGTTAGATTGATAAGATTGTTCATAAAGAATTTCCTTTTTTCTGGCCATAGGACTTGTGACTAACATAACATCACTGTGTGTGACTAACATAACACGACTCTTTAAGAAATACTTAAATCTTAAGTAAACAATTTATTTTAGAAACAAATTAATTTATCGAACATCTTATTTTAAAGAAATTAGTGTGACCATATATGCTACAGTAATTTATTTTAAAAACAGTTCTTTTAATAGTAAACTTGGAGTCGAAATTTTAGGCTGTAATTTGCGACGCAAGTAAGCACTCGGCATACGAAGTCAACATCTTCAATGAAAGAATTTTAAATTATTTTATAGCTATATGCGGGATCGCTGTGCAATTAGTTTTTCTATGAACATATGGAGCTGCTGCTCACTTTAAAAACATATATGACCCTAACTGCCTCCAGCATCTACAGGTCATGGAGTTTTATGAAATTAGATCATGGAAAGTGCCCACATGTATAGCACAACGTGTGGAGCAGCGTTTTACATGGGCAAACTTTGGAAATTATGCAAAGAAATTACTTCAGTAATAAAAAAAAAAACAAGAATTGAAGGGTGCTGCTTATTTTTGAGTGAAAGTGACTAGGCTGAAAAGAAAGAGCTAGACTTGTTGTTTGAAAATGGGAATCCCCATATAAGTTTTTCGGTAATAATGATATGCTGTAAATATGGAGAAATTTAAAATTTGTTTATAAAAAATACAGGGAATGATATCCCAAGAAAAGAAAAAAAAAATTTTTAAGAAATTGTGTAGAAGACGAAGCTGCTGATGATTTTGAAGTAGATTCTCCCGGACTGTTCCGAGATACAAAAACTAAGACAGTGGGTAATTTTATTGTGGTGGTATTTACCTCTTGTAAGGTTAAAAAGAAACATGGTAGGCAGGTTTTAAACATGAATAAAAATGATTATAAAGTTCTCTTCGAGAGAAAAAGCTCTGAGGCAACCTTTGTGTTTCCCACAAATGAGAACAAATTTTGGATTTAAGGAATTCAAATTTCGAAAGTCTTGTCGCAAACATCTGTAAATTCCCGCAGACATTATTACTTTAAATACAAAATTGAACTGGAAATTTTGTTTACAGGTAAACATGCGTGTTAATCTTCAATAAAATCTTGTTTGCATTCTAATATTTGTATTAATATTACCTGTAATACACTTAAAGTTAAATGTGTAATCGTGTGTTATGTTAGTCACGTTATGTTAGTCACAGGCAAGTTTTATTAAAGTACTACTTTTTGCAATATTATTTAAAATATATGTCAAATTTAAAATTATTAATGTGAAAACAACATTTCACATAGATACTAT
>JAXGGA010000449.1:162500-167500 GCA_038373865.1 Uloborus plumipes | reverse complement strand
AGATATTTTTTTTGAATGCCGAAAGGTAAGTGATTAAGTGAGATCATATTTTTGAAAAAGCTTTAAAAAGAGTTTTTAAAGAAAAAAAAACATTACCAGGAAGGCCAAAACGCAAATGATTCTCTTCATTGCAGTGATTGCTAAACTAAATCTGAAGTCTATATTTTGCAGTTCCTTATATAAATTCGCATGATAACAGGTGTGATTCGGAAGGTGAATTCCGACATTTTATCGACTGCTCTTGCGAAAAATATCTGATTTTGTTATTTTATTGCACATTAAGATTAGAAGATGCTAGAATTTGTGACAAAAAATTCCTAGCTTTGATTTCTGACAAAAAAAAAGCAAGAGTATATCCAAAAAACGAAGTAAATTGAGCTAAAATGAGACTAGTCAAAAAACTGGGGTGAAAACTGGGGTAATAGAAAAAAGATCTTCTTATGAAATAGTAAAAGTAAGAAATAGGCATTTTAGGTTGGAAAAGTTTTCAGTCCTAATTTTTTTTCTTTTTTTGAATTAAGCATTAAAATAATAAAAATTTAGGAGACAACCTGTTTTCAATGTGACTTACTCAAATGCAACTCAATTACGTTTTTTTTCTCTTTTAAATACAATATTACAATTTTTATTGTAAATGATACATTTCATCAATACTTACGATTCTTTCCTTTTTTTTAGTACTTTTTTTGATAGAGATTTGAAACATGATTATATAAATGGTTTTTTATGTGTGCCACTCGCCAGATAAGTAAATATCGTACAGTCTTTGAAGATTTTACTTATTATTTTATTTTATTTGTTTATTTTATATGTGTAAGAAATTTACTTTGTTAAAACCACTTGATTTTGTTAATACTTCACATTAATATGAAACTAAGAGACGAAGTACTTGGTTCGTGTTCAAAGCTCGTGCTAAAAAATGCGTGTGAAAGCGGGTAAAAGGGGAAAAACCTTCATCGATATTTTGTCAGGGAAGTTTCTCATCTCTATATATATTGTTTAAAAATATTTTGTTACAATAACACGCGTTGAACTTATATTTTCTCTCATACAACATTACTGAAGTGCGTTTAACTGATTTCTCCAACACAACATGTTTTTTAATTATTGATTGATAGCTTGATTTTTTTGATTTAGACAGGCATGTTGTAACCTCTCTACCAACGAAAGTGTTGTTTTATATCAGTTAATCATACGAAGTTCTTTTATTTTTGGTATGGGGGAAAAATTACGCATAGCGGCTACATTGCAGAAAATATATTTGACAAGCAGATTGATTTATATCTAAAATTTTGTATGAATAAAATGTTGATCCTTGAAATTTCTTGCTTTTATCACTAAAAAACGGAGAAAATAAGTGTCTTAAGTGTGCAACAAATCTAAGGTATATGGTGAAATCTATTTTCACAACAAAAATTTTTTGAACAGAAACTTCAGAAGGACTTTGGAAAATAAACAAGTAGTAACTTATTGCTTAATACCTACGTATAATGTTCAAGTTATGGTTAATTTAAATTGAAATGCTTATTAGAAACATATACGTATTTTTTTAACTATTCATAAATGTATCAAGCATTTTCGTGTTTCACGCAAAGAAATTTGGTCGTTTTAATATAAAATGTGGTTTTTACTTATGTATTAATATAGTGTCAGAATGTACTAAAGTGCTTAGAGTGTAAAACAGTTACTTTAAAAATTCATTGAGTGCACTTTTTTTGATTAGGAAGAGTAAATATTAAGCAGAAATACTCTAGGAGGTTTTTGTTAATTAATTATAAATTTAAAGTTCGACTTGTTCCCCCCAAATCCAAAAATAATCCCATAACAGTTTTTAGGTACAGCTTTTTAAAAACATTACTGAGCACCATGAGGATATTTTTGCCAATTATCATATTTGTTAAATAAAATACTGTTTGAAATGCATTACTAGGAAAATAAAAAAAGCAAATGAAACACAGTTAGGCCCCTGCTCCACATTGACGTAAAGCAGAAAAATAAAGCAGAAAGGTAAAATGGATTCAATGGATTTTCAGTTTCTGCCTTCGGTTTCAGTCGCGTTTTACGCTAATGTGGAGCAGGGTCCTTAGTGTTGAATAAAAGCATGACAACCAAGCGTGCTGTCGCCACGATGAAACTTCTATATACTTTATATGATTTTTCGCGGAAAGATGCCTCAGGATTTTTCTCTATTGAACGATAAACTGATCAGCACCAGTTCATGTTAAGAGCAACTTACTTACACACTTAGTTTAACTTTTCTTGTGTAACTGTGATTGAATTTTAAAAAAAAGGTATATTTTCCTTCATTATTTGAAAAATTCGTAGCAAAACGAAAAGAGCGCTAGCTCCCAGTGAGGGTCATTAGCTAATATATCTTTGCAGCTCTAATCTAAAAGAGAAAAATTGCACTATACAATCCGAGAAAATCGAATAAAAATCTAATCAGCACTCATTATTATTTGTGTCTATCGAGATTGATTGTCTTATTTTTTAAAATATATTATTCATGCTAGACGATAAAATCATTTAGTTACCCAATTGAGTTTAAAAAAATGTTCAAGAATAATATAATTCTATACTCACAGCCTAAAACTGCAGTATACTTATTAAGGTTTCACAAATTGCATTAACTAAGTATCCTTGAGACATTTCCACGATTTTCTTAAACTGCCTTATGTTTTTTGGGAAATCTAACAAGCTCAGCACCGAAATTATGTCTGTAATTGGGACAAACCTATTCTGGCATCATCGTAATGCTGTAATTAGGATTTGTGTAGCCTTCATAATGCTGCTGGGTTAGGTTTGCCACTACTAGAGTGATATTTTAAGTTGATATTGTTTGAAGATACTCTGCAAAAAATGAACTGTTGTTTTTACAGTATAATGCTGGCAGCCGAGGTTTCAATTTAAAACTCTAAAATGCACAGTAATAAGCCGTAAAACTAGCAATTTGCAGTTTCTTACTGTAAAGTTAGTAATTTTAGTTTTTTTCCTGTCTTATACTGTAAATACAACAGAATAATACTGGCAGCAGAGGTTCCAGTTTGAAACTGTAAAATGCACGGTAATAAATTGTTAAATGCGCAATTTTACAGTTTAGTACTGTAAAACCAGCAATTTTATAGTTTATTACTATGAAAATTAGCAATTTTTACAATTTAATACTGTAAAATTAGCTGTATTATACTGTAAAAACAACATTCATTTTTACGGTATAAAAAACATAAAGACGAAACGAAAGATCTCAAATAAGCAGCCACAATTTTATTTATATACACCAGCTTATTTTTTTAAAAACCAAAATATTTATTCAACTTCTTATCCATTTAACACCCGTATGTCCAGTCTTCGCAGTCATCATCTCGAGGCTTCTCTCCACCCGGACCCTGCGCAGGGGCCCCTTCGCCTTCTACTTCAGGGGGAGCTGTCGTTGCTGGGGGGGTGGTTTCTTCTTGGGGAGCTGTTGTTTCTTCTTGGGGAGCTGTTGTTTCGTCTGCGGGAGCCGTTGTTTCAGGGGGAGCTACCGTTGTGCCATCAGGTTGAGCTGTTGTTTGGTCAGGTCCTGTCGTTGTTGCATCTTCTTTTTGACAACGGTAAACCTTCTTGACGGCCATAAACTGTAGGATTCATAGAAAAGTTATTGCATTGATTTCATGTTAAACTTGAAAATACATTGTTAATTGCTTCACTTATTTTAAAAGTGTGGCAGTTTTTGTTAGTGGGAAATATCTAAGGATTTGAGTTTCAATAGATTAAAAAATATTGGTAAGTATTAACAGATATATTTTCAGGTATTAGATAACGTAATAAGATAACGTGTCATAATTTAAAAATATAAATAGATAAATGTCTTAATATAACTGAATAAAGGTTGACAGCTTTTAAAATTGATGAATAAATACAATTCATAATTTAAATGGAGTTACATTTTAACGATAGAACAAAATGTAATTCAAATTAATATGAATATTCATTTACTTCGTAATAGGTAGAAAACAGTTGTTGACTATTGTGGTAGAAAGTATAACATAACAGGAAACAATTATAGTAGTAAATAAATAAATAAATAAATAAAACTTAGATAAAATGATATGTTTTTGGAAATAACTTTTTTTATGCGAATATTGAATTTCAGACAATTTAAAACAGGTTTTCCAGATTTAAGAACTGTAAATACGGAACAGGCTTAGTGGTTGGGGGGATAAAGTTTAAAGGTCAAATTTTTACAAACTTATCTTTATATCAAGCTTTTCTCACAAATTTATTCATGAAAAAAAAGCAACATGCAATGAACATATGAATAGAAACTTTATTTGTTACCATTGCATAGTTATTTTGCTTCTGGGAAATGCTTTTTAAAGTATTTCCCAGTAGCATTCATGTTTTTTTTTTTTTTTTTCGAAATAATGTTTCGTTTTATAAAATGTTACTCCCAGCAAGAATACGGGACTTTAGCCGTCCCGTAGCAAGGCTCCCTGGGACGTGGGACAGTTTTTTCAAAAAACGAGACAGTCTCTTGAAATCCGGGACGTCTGGCAACCCTGTTTTAAAATCTCAAAAAATCAATGATGTACTTGAAGTTTAAATCCAACGTTAAATCGCCAAGCTCAGCTGTCGTGTAAATGGGGCCAATATATGTATATATTAATATACAGAAGTGTCGGAAACGGTAATTGCGTCGCTAGTTCAATGGTTTTTTCCCCATCTCAAAAAATGGCAGCATGTATGTGTAGTGTATCTATGTATGTATATACACAATATATGTACATACTTATACAGGCAGGTACATTACAGAAGCGTCGGTAACGGTAATGGTAACAGTGTCGCGAGTACTTTTGTTTTTTCCCATCTCAAAAAATGCCCAACGGGCCTAAAAAAGTTTTTACTTCAAAAAAAAGAAAAACTAATGATTCTAGTTTTGAACGTGTTAGCTTGGATACCTTTTTTTATGAATAAAGGAATAAATGTTTTCGTCATACATAATAGACAGCTAAAATGAG